>JAQOOF010000204.1:0-10000 GCA_029931835.1 Etheostoma nigrum
ATAAAAAAGAAAAGTGAACATGTAGCCCACATGTGGGTCTATATGCACTTGAATGCACTAACCAGGCAGCATCCCCATACCCAGTGGCACTACCAATACCTCATCAGAAACCCCACCTGCAAGCAACCGCTTTCTATAGCTCCCCAGCCTAAATGGGATTTAGCTTACATATTTAGATATTTTAGATCAAGAAATGAACTTATGTATAATCAATGCAATAAATGCTTATAACTAACCCAGTGTGTTGTCATTATTATATTCTAATAGAGTTATGTGTATCAAGGTAAGTATTATATTAATCAAGGGTGAGTATTATATTATTATATTATGATGCATTATATCTTTTGTGATGTTATGGTGTTCCTCTTCTCTTAGGAGGCCGCTTCCTGGTCTCTCCCTCTGCAGCAAGGCTGGTCCGGCGGGAGCCGGTCGGGCGGAGGCCGGTCCGGCGCAGGCACCATCCCAGACGTGAGGCTGTAGGAAGCTACGGCGCAGCTAACGCTAGCTCGGTTAGCATGGTTGGCGGAGGCGAGGCCCACCTGTAGGCCCGGGCGGCGTCCATCTCTCCGGCCGTCCCGTCGGTCCCTCCAGGGGTGTCGGGTCTCTCCCTTCCCTGGGGCATGCTGGTCGAGGTGGCCACACTGATCCAAAAGATGGTTTGTTGTCTGTGGGCCTGCTGGGCTCGGTAGCATCTTGAAGCCGTAGCTAGCATTAGCGTTAGCCACCACGGCGCGCCGACATCACAGGGCGTCAAAAACGGACATGCAAAATGTGTGCAAAACACCTACCAAAACTTTAAATAAAGTAAGAGTGATGAGAAGTGATGGTCTGGATTAACGTGAGTTTTTATTTCGCTACGTTACGGCCCTTATTGCGGGCCTTCATCAGGCGAATTCAGGTACTCACACATCAACAAGTCCTCAACAGAAAGTAGCGTGGGCAAGTAAGGCTGGCAGCATTATACATACAACAGGAAGTCAATGTTTTGTGAAGAACACTCCTTCAGAATAAGAGCTTCCATCGTTCTCCTGGAATAAAGGTCACAATAGTGATTCTTTATATGAGATATAAAATTAAGTGCTAAGTATTGGTATATAAAACCTTAAATAATAATTAATTAATTAATTAATTAATTAATTAAACCTTTGGGCTGAAATTACCTAGTCAGGTTTAGTCACAAGGCTTTTAGTAGAATTTAAGTCAAAAGACACTTAAAAATACTCATTAAATTAATTAAACTGGCTCTAATTTAAGGCTCAGTTTCACAGACCTTTACTTAAGCTTAGGCAAAGAGGAAGAGGCACTGAATTAAATGGACTGGCACTAGTTTAAGGCTCAGTTTCAGGGGCATTTGGTTAAGTTCAGGCACCAAAAGGAAGGCACTAAGCTGAGTAGACTGGCCCTCATTTGAGGCTCAGTTTCTAAAATAAACAGGTTCTTAATTAAATTTGGGTCCACAGGCATTTGGCCAGGCCCAGACCCAAAGACACCTCGCCCAACCCGGGTCAGGGGACCACCTCAAGTAACCCAGA
The DNA here is from genome assembly GCA_029931835.1 of Etheostoma nigrum. Taxonomy (NCBI): domain Eukaryota; kingdom Metazoa; phylum Chordata; class Actinopteri; order Perciformes; family Percidae; genus Etheostoma; species Etheostoma nigrum. The sequence goes on from JAQOOF010000204.1 coordinate 1,533, forward strand.
GTCAAAAGAAATGGCTAAATGCAGTACTTATTTAAACACACCGGCTCATCTTATAGGCTCGGTTTCACTGCCACAGTAATGGACTGGCACAATTTAGGCTCAGTCTGGCAGACATAGTGATCGACTGGCCCAATTTAGGCTCAGGTTCACAAACGCTTGGTTAAGCTTAGGTCAAAAAGACTTTTAAATGAGCACTTATATAGGCCTCAATCTCCCACCATAAAGCTCAGATCAGGAGACAAAGGGTCACGGTTAGGTCAGTCGACCTCAGGTTGGGTTCAGGGCCAGAAAGTACTGGGATAGGCTTATGTCAAAAGACACTTGGTTGAGTTAAGGTCAAAAAGACTTCTTGGTCAGGTGTAAAAGCCTGAGTAGGTAATTGCCCTGGTACAGGAGATAAGGTAAAAAATGAAAAAAAGGGCTGCAGTTAACCCTTACGCTGCTGAGTTGGGACAAACAGAACCATCACTATGTATGAAAATTTAAATGTGGGAACATATTGAGTCCTCTGTATATGACATAATACATAATACCAAATAAAGTGTCCCGGAAATTGCAGGCTCCAACCTGTAGATAGAAAATGCCAAAAGGCCTTAAAGAGTCAATGTCCAAAAATGAGAGTTATGTAGCGTGTTATGGCACTTTAAAACAGATGAAATAAAAATCACGGGACCTTAATTATGTCATTACATAAGAAAATGATAACACCATGTATGCAGGCAGTGGGATCTGAGCAGGAGAGGCAGAGACAAAGGGCGGTGGATGTGTCGGTACGGGCGGGTTAGGTAAATAAAAAAGAAAAGTGAACATGTAGCCCACATGTGGGTCTATATGCACTTGAATGCACTAACCAGGCAGCATCCCCATACCCAGTGGCACTACCAATACCTCATCAGAAACCCCACCTGCAAGCAACCGCTTTCTATAGCTCCCCAGCCTAAATGGGATTTAGCTTACATATTTAGATATTTTAGATCAAGAAATGAACTTATGTATAATCAATGCAATAAATGCTTATAACTAACCCAGTGTGTTGTCATTATTATATTCTAATAGAGTTATGTGTATCAAGGTAAGTATTATATTAATCAAGGGTGAGTATTATATTATTATATTATGATGCATTATATCTTTTGTGATGTTATGGTGTTCCTCTTCTCTTAGGAGGCCGCTTCCTGGTCTCTCCCTCTGCAGCAAGGCTGGTCCGGCGGGAGCCGGTCGGGCGGAGGCCGGTCCGGCGCAGGCACCATCCCAGACGTGAGGCTGTAGGAAGCTACGGCGCAGCTAACGCTAGCTCGGTTAGCATGGTTGGCGGAGGCGAGGCCCACCTGTAGGCCCGGGCGGCGTCCATCTCTCCGGCCGTCCCGTCGGTCCCTCCAGGGGTGTCGGGTCTCTCCCTTCCCTGGGGCATGCTGGTCGAGGTGGCCACACTGATCCAAAAGATGGTTTGTTGTCTGTGGGCCTGCTGGGCTCGGTAGCATCTTGAAGCCGTAGCTAGCATTAGCGTTAGCCACCACGGCGCGCCGACATCACAGGGCGTCAAAAACGGACATGCAAAATGTGTGCAAAACACCTACCAAAACTTTAAATAAAGTAAGAGTGATGAGAAGTGATGGTCTGGATTAACGTGAGTTTTTATTTCGCTACGTTACGGCCCTTATTGCGGGCCTTCATCAGGCGAATTCAGGTACTCACACATCAACAAGTCCTCAACAGAAAGTAGCGTGGGCAAGTAAGGCTGGCAGCATTATACATACAACAGGAAGTCAATGTTTTGTGAAGAACACTCCTTCAGAATAAGAGCTTCCATCGTTCTCCTGGAATAAAGGTCACAATAGTGATTCTTTATATGAGATATAAAATTAAGTGCTAAGTATTGGTATATAAAACCTTAAATAATAATTAATTAATTAATTAATTAATTAATTAACCTTTGGGCTGAAATTACCTAGTCAGGTTTAGTCACAAGGCTTTTAGTAGAATTTAAGTCAAAAGACACTTAAAAATACTCATTAAATTAATTAAACTGGCTCTAATTTAAGGCTCAGTTTCACAGACCTTTACTTAAGCTTAGGCAAAGAGGAAGAGGCACTGAATTAAATGGACTGGCACTAGTTTAAGGCTCAGTTTCAGGGGCATTTGGTTAAGTTCAGGCACCAAAAGGAAGGCACTAAGCTGAGTAGACTGGCCCTCATTTGAGGCTCAGTTTCTAAAATAAACAGGTTCTTAATTAAATTTGGGTCCACAGGCATTTGGCCAGGCCCAGACCCAAAGACACCTCGCCCAACCCGGGTCAGGGGACCACCTCAAGTAACCCAGAGTCAAAAGAAATGGCTAAATGCAGTACTTATTTAAACACACCGGCTCATCTTATAGGCTCGGTTTCACTGCCACAGTAATGGACTGGCACAATTTAGGCTCAGTCTGGCAGACATAGTGATCGACTGGCCCAATTTAGGCTCAGGTTCACAAACGCTTGGTTAAGCTTAGGTCAAAAAGACTTTTAAATGAGCACTTATATAGGCCTCAATCTCCCACCATAAAGCTCAGATCAGGAGACAAAGGGTCACGGTTAGGTCAGTCGACCTCAGGTTGGGTTCAGGGCCAGAAAGTACTGGGATAGGCTTATGTCAAAAGACACTTGGTTGAGTTAAGGTCAAAAAGACTTCTTGGTCAGGTGTAAAAGCCTGAGTAGGTAATTGCCCTGGTACAGGAGATAAGGTAAAAAATGAAAAAAAGGGCTGCAGTTAACCCTTACGCTGCTGAGTTGGGACAAACAGAACCATCACTATGTATGAAAATTTAAATGTGGGAACATATTGAGTCCTCTGTATATGACATAATACATAATACCAAATAAAGTGTCCCGGAAATTGCAGGCTCCAACCTGTAGATAGAAAATGCCAAAAGGCCTTAAAGAGTCAATGTCCAAAAATGAGAGTTATGTAGCGTGTTATGGCACTTTAAAACAGATGAAATAAAAATCACGGGACCTTAATTATGTCATTACATAAGAAAATGATAACACCATGTATGCAGGCAGTGGGATCTGAGCAGGAGAGGCAGAGACAAAGGGCGGTGGATGTGTCGGTACGGGCGGGTTAGGTAAATAAAAAAGAAAAGTGAACATGTAGCCCACATGTGGGTCTATATGCACTTGAATGCACTAACCAGGCAGCATCCCCATACCCAGTGGCACTACCAATACCTCATCAGAAACCCCACCTGCAAGCAACCGCTTTCTATAGCTCCCCAGCCTAAATGGGATTTAGCTTACATATTTAGATATTTTAGATCAAGAAATGAACTTATGTATAATCAATGCAATAAATGCTTATAACTAACCCAGTGTGTTGTCATTATTATATTCTAATAGAGTTATGTGTATCAAGGTAAGTATTATATTAATCAAGGGTGAGTATTATATTATTATATTATGATGCATTATATCTTTTGTGATGTTATGGTGTTCCTCTTCTCTTAGGAGGCCGCTTCCTGGTCTCTCCCTCTGCAGCAAGGCTGGTCCGGCGGGAGCCGGTCGGGCGGAGGCCGGTCCGGCGCAGGCACCATCCCAGACGTGAGGCTGTAGGAAGCTACGGCGCAGCTAACGCTAGCTCGGTTAGCATGGTTGGCGGAGGCGAGGCCCACCTGTAGGCCCGGGCGGCGTCCATCTCTCCGGCCGTCCCGTCGGTCCCTCCAGGGGTGTCGGGTCTCTCCCTTCCCTGGGGCATGCTGGTCGAGGTGGCCACACTGATCCAAAAGATGGTTTGTTGTCTGTGGGCCTGCTGGGCTCGGTAGCATCTTGAAGCCGTAGCTAGCATTAGCGTTAGCCACCACGGCGCGCCGACATCACAGGGCGTCAAAAACGGACATGCAAAATGTGTGCAAAACACCTACCAAAACTTTAAATAAAGTAAGAGTGATGAGAAGTGATGGTCTGGATTAACGTGAGTTTTTATTTCGCTACGTTACGGCCCTTATTGCGGGCCTTCATCAGGCGAATTCAGGTACTCACACATCAACAAGTCCTCAACAGAAAGTAGCGTGGGCAAGTAAGGCTGGCAGCATTATACATACAACAGGAAGTCAATGTTTTGTGAAGAACACTCCTTCAGAATAAGAGCTTCCATCGTTCTCCTGGAATAAAGGTCACAATAGTGATTCTTTATATGAGATATAAAATTAAGTGCTAAGTATTGGTATATAAAACCTTAAATAATAATTAATTAATTAATTAATTAATTAATTAAACCTTTGGGCTGAAATTACCTAGTCAGGTTTAGTCACAAGGCTTTTAGTAGAATTTAAGTCAAAAGACACTTAAAAATACTCATTAAATTAATTAAACTGGCTCTAATTTAAGGCTCAGTTTCACAGACCTTTACTTAAGCTTAGGCAAAGAGGAAGAGGCACTGAATTAAATGGACTGGCACTAGTTTAAGGCTCAGTTTCAGGGGCATTTGGTTAAGTTCAGGCACCAAAAGGAAGGCACTAAGCTGAGTAGACTGGCCCTCATTTGAGGCTCAGTTTCTAAAATAAACAGGTTCTTAATTAAATTTGGGTCCACAGGCATTTGGCCAGGCCCAGACCCAAAGACACCTCGCCCAACCCGGGTCAGGGGACCACCTCAAGTAACCCAGAGTCAAAAGAAATGGCTAAATGCAGTACTTATTTAAACACACCGGCTCATCTTATAGGCTCGGTTTCACTGCCACAGTAATGGACTGGCACAATTTAGGCTCAGTCTGGCAGACATAGTGATCGACTGGCCCAATTTAGGCTCAGGTTCACAAACGCTTGGTTAAGCTTAGGTCAAAAAGACTTTTAAATGAGCACTTATATAGGCCTCAATCTCCCACCATAAAGCTCAGATCAGGAGACAAAGGGTCACGGTTAGGTCAGTCGACCTCAGGTTGGGTTCAGGGCCAGAAAGTACTGGGATAGGCTTATGTCAAAAGACACTTGGTTGAGTTAAGGTCAAAAAGACTTCTTGGTCAGGTGTAAAAGCCTGAGTAGGTAATTGCCCTGGTACAGGAGATAAGGTAAAAAATGAAAAAAAGGGCTGCAGTTAACCCTTACGCTGCTGAGTTGGGACAAACAGAACCATCACTATGTATGAAAATTTAAATGTGGGAACATATTGAGTCCTCTGTATATGACATAATACATAATACCAAATAAAGTGTCCCGGAAATTGCAGGCTCCAACCTGTAGATAGAAAATGCCAAAAGGCCTTAAAGAGTCAATGTCCAAAAATGAGAGTTATGTAGCGTGTTATGGCACTTTAAAACAGATGAAATAAAAATCACGGGACCTTAATTATGTCATTACATAAGAAAATGATAACACCATGTATGCAGGCAGTGGGATCTGAGCAGGAGAGGCAGAGACAAAGGGCGGTGGATGTGTCGGTACGGGCGGGTTAGGTAAATAAAAAAGAAAAGTGAACATGTAGCCCACATGTGGGTCTATATGCACTTGAATGCACTAACCAGGCAGCATCCCCATACCCAGTGGCACTACCAATACCTCATCAGAAACCCCACCTGCAAGCAACCGCTTTCTATAGCTCCCCAGCCTAAATGGGATTTAGCTTACATATTTAGATATTTTAGATCAAGAAATGAACTTATGTATAATCAATGCAATAAATGCTTATAACTAACCCAGTGTGTTGTCATTATTATATTCTAATAGAGTTATGTGTATCAAGGTAAGTATTATATTAATCAAGGGTGAGTATTATATTATTATATTATGATGCATTATATCTTTTGTGATGTTATGGTGTTCCTCTTCTCTTAGGAGGCCGCTTCCTGGTCTCTCCCTCTGCAGCAAGGCTGGTCCGGCGGGAGCCGGTCGGGCGGAGGCCGGTCCGGCGCAGGCACCATCCCAGACGTGAGGCTGTAGGAAGCTACGGCGCAGCTAACGCTAGCTCGGTTAGCATGGTTGGCGGAGGCGAGGCCCACCTGTAGGCCCGGGCGGCGTCCATCTCTCCGGCCGTCCCGTCGGTCCCTCCAGGGGTGTCGGGTCTCTCCCTTCCCTGGGGCATGCTGGTCGAGGTGGCCACACTGATCCAAAAGATGGTTTGTTGTCTGTGGGCCTGCTGGGCTCGGTAGCATCTTGAAGCCGTAGCTAGCATTAGCGTTAGCCACCACGGCGCGCCGACATCACAGGGCGTCAAAAACGGACATGCAAAATGTGTGCAAAACACCTACCAAAACTTTAAATAAAGTAAGAGTGATGAGAAGTGATGGTCTGGATTAACGTGAGTTTTTATTTCGCTACGTTACGGCCCTTATTGCGGGCCTTCATCAGGCGAATTCAGGTACTCACACATCAACAAGTCCTCAACAGAAAGTAGCGTGGGCAAGTAAGGCTGGCAGCATTATACATACAACAGGAAGTCAATGTTTTGTGAAGAACACTCCTTCAGAATAAGAGCTTCCATCGTTCTCCTGGAATAAAGGTCACAATAGTGATTCTTTATATGAGATATAAAATTAAGTGCTAAGTATTGGTATATAAAACCTTAAATAATAATTAATTAATTAATTAATTAATTAAACCTTTGGGCTGAAATTACCTAGTCAGGTTTAGTCACAAGGCTTTTAGTAGAATTTAAGTCAAAAGACACTTAAAAATACTCATTAAATTAATTAAACTGGCTCTAATTTAAGGCTCAGTTTCACAGACCTTTACTTAAGCTTAGGCAAAGAGGAAGAGGCACTGAATTAAATGGACTGGCACTAGTTTAAGGCTCAGTTTCAGGGGCATTTGGTTAAGTTCAGGCACCAAAAGGAAGGCACTAAGCTGAGTAGACTGGCCCTCATTTGAGGCTCAGTTTCTAAAATAAACAGGTTCTTAATTAAATTTGGGTCCACAGGCATTTGGCCAGGCCCAGACCCAAAGACACCTCGCCCAACCCGGGTCAGGGGACCACCTCAAGTAACCCAGAGTCAAAAGAAATGGCTAAATGCAGTACTTATTTAAACACACCGGCTCATCTTATAGGCTCGGTTTCACTGCCACAGTAATGGACTGGCACAATTTAGGCTCAGTCTGGCAGACATAGTGATCGACTGGCCCAATTTAGGCTCAGGTTCACAAACGCTTGGTTAAGCTTAGGTCAAAAAGACTTTTAAATGAGCACTTATATAGGCCTCAATCTCCCACCATAAAGCTCAGATCAGGAGACAAAGGGTCACGGTTAGGTCAGTCGACCTCAGGTTGGGTTCAGGGCCAGAAAGTACTGGGATAGGCTTATGTCAAAAGACACTTGGTTGAGTTAAGGTCAAAAAGACTTCTTGGTCAGGTGTAAAAGCCTGAGTAGGTAATTGCCCTGGTACAGGAGATAAGGTAAAAAATGAAAAAAAGGGCTGCAGTTAACCCTTACGCTGCTGAGTTGGGACAAACAGAACCATCACTATGTATGAAAATTTAAATGTGGGAACATATTGAGTCCTCTGTATATGACATAATACATAATACCAAATAAAGTGTCCCGGAAATTGCAGGCTCCAACCTGTAGATAGAAAATGCCAAAAGGCCTTAAAGAGTCAATGTCCAAAAATGAGAGTTATGTAGCGTGTTATGGCACTTTAAAACAGATGAAATAAAAATCACGGGACCTTAATTATGTCATTACATAAGAAAATGATAACACCATGTATGCAGGCAGTGGGATCTGAGCAGGAGAGGCAGAGACAAAGGGCGGTGGATGTGTCGGTACGGGCGGGTTAGGTAAATAAAAAAGAAAAGTGAACATGTAGCCCACATGTGGGTCTATATGCACTTGAATGCACTAACCAGGCAGCATCCCCATACCCAGTGGCACTACCAATACCTCATCAGAAACCCCACCTGCAAGCAACCGCTTTCTATAGCTCCCCAGCCTAAATGGGATTTAGCTTACATATTTAGATATTTTAGATCAAGAAATGAACTTATGTATAATCAATGCAATAAATGCTTATAACTAACCCAGTGTGTTGTCATTATTATATTCTAATAGAGTTATGTGTATCAAGGTAAGTATTATATTAATCAAGGGTGAGTATTATATTATTATATTATGATGCATTATATCTTTTGTGATGTTATGGTGTTCCTCTTCTCTTAGGAGGCCGCTTCCTGGTCTCTCCCTCTGCAGCAAGGCTGGTCCGGCGGGAGCCGGTCGGGCGGAGGCCGGTCCGGCGCAGGCACCATCCCAGACGTGAGGCTGTAGGAAGCTACGGCGCAGCTAACGCTAGCTCGGTTAGCATGGTTGGCGGAGGCGAGGCCCACCTGTAGGCCCGGGCGGCGTCCATCTCTCCGGCCGTCCCGTCGGTCCCTCCAGGGGTGTCGGGTCTCTCCCTTCCCTGGGGCATGCTGGTCGAGGTGGCCACACTGATCCAAAAGATGGTTTGTTGTCTGTGGGCCTGCTGGGCTCGGTAGCATCTTGAAGCCGTAGCTAGCATTAGCGTTAG
>JAQOOF010000204.1:20000-47170 GCA_029931835.1 Etheostoma nigrum
CAAAGCAATCTGCTCAGCTTGTCGGCCCCTTTCTGAATATGCCTCGCTTGTCCCTCTACGACGCACCCTTCAAAAGTTGCTAATTCGCCCCTCCCCCGCCCTGTTCTTGGGTTGATGATTGTGTTCAGAGGTGGACCCTAAAACAAGGGACTATGGACCTGGTTCTGACATATGTTACAATGCTCTCTAAGGGCAGACGGGAACAGGTGGGCCCTTGTCCCTAGCTCGTTGCATTCCTGTGTTATGGCCGTTTATGTATGAAGGAAAAAAAGGTAAACTTCCAAATTCTCATCTAGTCAAAATCAAGTCTTTTTGGCTCTAGATGAAAATCTGGAAGTCACTTAGATGTTAATTTGGAATGACTTTAGTCCCCCATTACTTTTGAACGCTTTGACCTAGAAAGACCCGCAACAATGCAATCTGCTCAGCTTGTCGGCCCCTTTCTGAATATGCCTCGCTTGTCCCTCTACGACGCACCCTTCAAAAGTTGCTAATCCGCCCCTCCCCCGCCCCTCCCCCGCCCTGTTGTTCTCCAGCTCATGAGCAGCTCATTTTTCCTTTTTCAGCTTTTCAGCCAATTTTCATGAAATTTTCAAAAGTAAGCTAGCCATCTCTGCATCACACATGTTGTTATGCTAAAGGAGTTGTACCCATGACCCGATTTTGATAAACCTTACCCTAACCAAACCCTAGCTATGATGTCATGAATCACACCCACATTGCCATTCCGGATTCCAAATTCTGATCTAATACAGAGACATTTTTCTAAACTTTAGAACAAATTTCTCTGCAACGATACAACTTAGGCAGCTCATTTTAGGACAGCTATATCCAGGATGTAGAGAGCTTCGAGATGTTGTATGTTTAGACTTGCTAGAGCAAAATTTGGTCCCAAAGATGGCAGTAGCTGAAAGGCGCTGAAATATGTTTGAGAGTGTCTCGAGGCGTTTCTGAAAATGTCTCTCTTTTTGATGTGTGACTGAGGGGAAAAAAGATCATCCCCTCCACCCCCTATGATCCCACAACCTGAACTATGTGTCTGTCCTTGGCACTGAAACAAAGTCAAGTTTCTAAAACATTGGGGGGGGGGCTTTCCATGGTGCTGAAACAAAATGGAGTTACTAAACAGAGGGGGCTGTCCATGGTGCTTAACGGAGGGGGACATTAAACCATCCCTTGTAACTAGGTAAAACATTGCATCCTTTAACGGCACCTAGCTCTTCAGTGGAATGGAGTAGAGCTTTGTATCTAAGATGGCCGACTCCGGTTCCGGGAGACCTTTCCTTCAATGTTTGGGTCAAGACCGTACGACCTAAAATGACTGAGATAGCATCTTTGACATTTCCTGGCAAAGTCCCTTAAAGGCTCTAAGTTTCCATGGGCTGATGTTTTTTGGTCAGACCAGAGCTGGCCACTAAAAAAGGGGACTAGGACCTGGTTCTGACATGTTATAAAGCTCACTGAGGGCTGTTGGGAACAGTTGGGCCCTTGTCCCTAGCTCGTTGCATTCCTGTGTTATGGCCGGGTTAGGGGGTTAGTCCCCCATTTCTTTTGAACGCTTTGACCTAGAAAGACCCGCACCAATGCAATCTGTTCAGCTTGTAGGCCCCTTTCTGAATATGCCTCGCTTGTCCCTCTATGACGCACCCTTCAAAAGTTGCTAATCCGCTCCTCCCCGCCCTGTTCTTCTCCAGCTCATGAGCAGCTCATTTTTCCTTTTTCAGCTTTTCAGCCAATTTTCATGAAAGCTGGCCACTAAAAAAGGGGACTAGGACCAAAATGTGGTCCCAAAGATGGCAGTAGCTGAAAGGCGGTGAAATATGTTTGAGAGTGTTTCGATGCGTTTCTGAAAATGTCTCTCTTTTTGATGTGTGACTGAGGGGAAAAAAGATCATCCCCCTCCACCCCCTATGATCCCACAACCTGAAGTACGTGATAGAACTCTTAGAGGGCTTTCCAACGGTATCTGTGACACATCCCAGGCTGCTTCCCTTCAATATATACAACACTTAAAGTGATTCAAATTATCATTTTTCGGTGCCCCCTAGCGCTTGACAGGAAGGGTTTAAAGCTTCGGCTCAAAGACGACTAGACTCAGCTTGTCTGGCGCTTTCGAACGATGCCTTGCTTGTCGTTCTACAATGCACTGTTCAAATATTGTATATTCGGCCATTCCCAGCATTAGCCCTCATCTCGGGGGCCCATTTGGGGACGAACAATGGAATAGAGACTTAGGAACCCTTTTGGCTGAACGCCGGGGTCGCTCTGGTAAATCCTGTCAATTTTGACACTTATAACACAAAAGGAAGTTAATAAACACTTAATTAAAACATCTGTTGAATATTTGACAATTTAACATAATAATAAATGAAAATCTGGATTTGGAATAATTTTAGATAAAAATCTGGAATCTGAGGATCAAACTGCCCCTAGTGGTCATTTTTGGTAATGTTAGATTAAAATTTGTAATTAGGGCATTTTTAATACTTTGCTGCCATCTAGTGGTCACCCGTGATCTGCTTCCAAATTCCAAATTGTGAATTTTCATTTTGGAATTTGGAATTTCTATTTTTGGAATTTGGAATTTGGAAGCGCCATTTTCGTGTATAATAGATGCGAAATTGGATTGGAATGTTGGAATATCGGAATTTCAATTCATTGTCAATGGGAAATCCCTAACCCTAACCCCTAACCCTAACCCCTAACCCTAACCCCCTAACCCTAACCCTAACCCTAACCCTAACCCTGTATCCTCTACTGAGACACCGCCGGCTATTGCCAAGATGACTCAGAACCTTATTGACGCCATAAAACCGGCAGACCCTAACCCCACAACACTCAGCATCATTGAGGGTAATGCCAGAAATTGGGAGTTTACAACCCTGCTTACCCTGAGGGACCATTATAAAGACAGCATTGAGAATAACTTCCAGATTCTGCAGCAGCTCAGCATTGGTGATTGGAGGAGGAATTTTAAGATAGCAGCAGCCTGGTCCCGCAGCCATTTTGGCAGAAAGCTCTCACAGGAGATGTTGGACAATGTTTATGCCAAAATAGTTGCTGTCACACAACACAGCTCACACCCACCTCAGCAGGAAGGAGACCGGTCCCAGATCACGCCAGCTGCAGGTGGAGCAGCAACCGCTGGGGCCCCTCCACATTCTCTCGCCCCTCCTCCTCCTCCTCCCCCTCCTCCTTCTTCTCCTCCTCCTCCTCCATCCACAGCTCCAGTAGCTCGACCTGCACGGAGGAGATTCCTGAGTGCACCCATGACAGAGATGTTGCAACAGAATCCTCTCATCCCTCCACCTCAGCCACAGCCGGGAGTCCCGCGGAGAATCACCCAGTGGGAGGCACTGAGAGCGGACTCTACACGGAGGACAGCAGAGGCCCAGACTACCTCCGGTGGACCGGTGCACAACAGCCACCCCACCACGGAGGCAGCACAGGAGCTGCCACAGGCTGAACTGGATGTGGAACTGATCTCCCTAAATGAAGAGCCCATCACCACGGCGTCTCCAGTCTCCCACCCACCCTCTCCTCCCTCCCCCTCCCCCCTCCTTCCCCTCCTCCCCCCGACCTTTCCCCCTCTTCCCCCATCCCCTCCTTTTTCTCCCCCACCTCTCCTCCCCTTCTCCCCAATCCACCTCCACACCTCTCGCCTGTGATCCAGGTCCAGGATAGGACACCACTCCAGCAGAGACCGGCACGCAGGCTCCCCAACCTGAAACAGACAGACATGGAGGAGATCAGCACTGCTACACTGAACTCGTTGCTGCAGTCAGAACTGACCTCTCTACCCAGGGCCAAGGTACAGAGCACTCTCTCTTTTGCCCCGCCCACAACAGCACCTGTCCCAGTGGCCCTGGAGAACAGGCCCCTCAGACACGAGAAGACCAAACTGAAAAGGTCTGTCTGGTCACTGGAGGCAACAACACAATGGCTCATTATGGGGGATTCTAACCTGTCTAGAATGCCATCCTTTGCCCTAATGAACCTGCAGATTGACAGCTTCCCGGGGGCTACCTTTGCTCACATGGAGGCTCTTTTGGCCAAAACGCCTGTTTCCATGAGGGTGGAAAAAACAATTCTCTCCCTGGGTATTAACAGTAGGGCCCAGATTCCGGAGACCGTGATCTTCCCACAGCTGAGAAAGGCTGTGAAAATGGCTGAAGTAGCCTTCCCCAAGTCACGGATCCTGGTGCCCCTTATTAACTTTTCCAGGTCTCTCCCACCCACTGAACAGGCCAACCTGAGGCTCCTCAATGAGCACATCCTGGCCAACTATGACTCCATCCCACAGCTGTCCAGAAACAGCTTTACGGTGGACAAGGACATGATCCACTGGTCGAAGCAGACCGGGGAGCACATGCTGCGACACTGGGTCCAGCATTTAAACATGTGAACCCTGTAAGTATAGCAAATGAAACAGGGTTAAAAACTGTGATTAATCTCTGTGATTCTTTCCAACTTACAGCAGCACAAACCGTGCTTTTAAACAAGGGGTTAACTTTCATTCCATCCCAACTTAGACAAAATCATAAGGAACAAAAAGATCAGGTTAGGATGGATCTACAGGGCTATCATAGGAAATTGAAATTGTCTGTGTACTATGAGGGAAAGCCTGACTCGAGGCAATTACCTTTTATCCCGAAGTCCACCTGGCTCCCTGCTGCCACACAGCTCCCACCTGAAGTTACCAAATTAACTCAATTAGACTTAGAACATCTCCAGCAAAACCACAGAATAGGCTGGACCAAAACCAATCTGACCAAACATGAAGCTGAGGCACTTCATCAGCTGAGCAACAATAACGAGATTGTCATCAAACCGGCAGATAAAGGGAGTTCTGTGGTCCTCATGGACAGAAAGGATTACCTCTGGGAGGGATATAGGCAGCTTAATGACACCAATTATTATATTAAATTAAATAAACCTATATATAAAGATACAATACCTCTTGTAGACAAGATTTTATTATCATTATATAATAAAAAATTCATAAATTTGAAGCAAAAAACCTACCTCCAGGGTGATAAAGAGCCCAGACTGCGCCGATTTTACATGCTGCCAAAGATCCACAAAAGCAAAGAGTCCTGGAGCCTCCCATATTGCATCCCTCCAGGGCGCCCTATAGTCTCTGACTGTGAGAGTGAAACCTACTACACAGCAGAGTTTATAGACTTTTATTTAAAGCCCCTTTCAATGTTACACCAGAGCTACATCAAGGATACATATGATTTTGTTGAGAAGATTAAAAGTATCACTTTACCATCCTCATCTTTTCTATTTTCCCTTGATGTAGACAGCCTTTACACCAACATCCAGACACCTGAGGGTCTATTAGCGGTTAGACACGCCCTCCAAAAATATCCCAACAGCAAAAGGCCAGACAAAGAAATTTTACAATTATTGGAAATTAATTTGACTAAAAATGATTTTGAATTTGATGGCCAATATTTCCTCCAGGTTAAAGGCACGGCTATGGGGAAGCGTTTTGCACCCTCATATGCCAACATATTTATGGCTGAGTGGGAGGACAGCGCCCTTGCGTCCTGCCAGAAGAGGCCGCTGTACTATTATCGTTATCTCGACGACATTTGGGGTGTTTGGCAGCATTCTAAGGAGGACTTTGAGCACTTTATACACACCTTAAACGGTCACAGGCAGTCCATCAGGGTCAAATCCACCATCAGCCCGGACTCCATTGACTTTCTGGACACGACCACGTTTAAGGGGACAGATTTCCCGGTGACACACAGGCTGGAGGTGAAGGTTTTCTTTAAAGAGACAGACACGCATGCGCTGCTGTACAGGTCCAGTTACCACCCGAAGCACACTTTTGCAGGACTGGTTAAATCTCAATTGTTGAGATTTAAGAGGATCTGCACCAGAGCAGAAGATTTTAAGGCTGCAGTTAAGATTTTATTTTCATCACTGCTTAACAGGGGGTACACGTACACCATGCTGCGTCACTCTTTGAGAACTTTCACCCAAGTGAAACCTATTTGTTTGGACCCAATTCTCCCCATTATAACCACATACTCAATTGGTAATGTAAAACTTATTAAACAACTAAAAAAAGAATTTCATTTCGGCAGGGGGCAACCAAATTTTCCTGAAAGATTACAGATTGATTGCGGCTTTTAGGAAGAATAAAAATCTGGGAGACATTTTGGTCAGAGCCAAATTGAGACCATTAAAGGAATCAAAAACCAGGTCCAAGTCTGGTTTCTACAGAAATTATAAAATGGTACAAAATCAAAAGTCTAAAGAGGTATTCACAACACAAAAGAACACCACTGTGCACACCAAAAATATTGTTTATCTAATTAGATGTTTAAAGTGCACCAAACAATATGTAGGCCAGTCGGTTAACACTATTCTTATCAGATTTACCCAACACAGATATAATATTATAAGACAGAAAAACACAGACATTCCCTTGGTTCAACATTTCATTGAGCATGGTTGGTCCAGCCTCAGGGCCACCATCCTGGAGTCTGACCCAGCCTGGACGGTGCAGCAACGCACCAGGAGGGAGAAGGTTTGGATCTCCAGGCTGGGCACCCACCTCCCCTTGGGCCTAAATGAGAGATAGAGTGGAGTGGGATTAGCTGAAGGTCCAAGGTTTGTGCATTTAATTCTGCTGCCTTTGGCAGCAGAATTCAATTTTTTCTTCCCTAACCCTAACCCTAACCCCTAAACCAAATCTGGATGCCGCATTTACTGTTCATTCTGGACCCAGACCTGGACCCTAACACTAAACCTTAACGTCGGACCTAAGTTTGGACCCTTGTCCCTAATTTATGATAACTCTGCCGATTAAACCAACCCTTTAACTTAGAAATGTAACCAGTAACTTTTACCAACAAAACGTTTTGAACCATTCTTTGTCTGGCCCCTCACCTGAGACCACTTTGCCATGGGAGACCCTACCAGGAGCACACAGCTCCAGACAACACAGCCCTCAGGTTCATAGGGACACACAAACCTCTCCACCACGATAAGGTGATGGTTCCCGGAGAGGCTAATGGGATCCGACCACACCTAACCCTCGTTTACAAGTGAGCTTGCGTCCTTACTTGGTTTCTAGGGGTATACAAAATGGGTATATGGGTAGGGGTACACAAAATATAGAAATGGGACAGCACTAGGTCCCTTGTGAACGTGCAAAAACGAAGGGGTAAGATAGAGAAATGAGATTTAGACTTAACCCTAAACAAAAATCTAATCTCTCGGAAACTTCATGAGGGAACAGAAATCCTAGTAAGCATGTTTAGCATGCTGAAACTGACAGAGAAATTCGTTTTTATCTCTGTAGTAGTGTCTTAGAATATTATACCTTGCATGCTTAAATTCATGTTCATATCATAATCACTGCTTTCATGCTTATCATATATCCATATCTTGCTTAACGTATATTCATGTATGCTTTATATTTTATAATCTTATATGCACATTTAACCAACTATGTTTTTCTTAAAGCACCGCCATAAAGTCTACTCTGTTGTAAATCCTTTAGATAGTCTTAGTTTCGAGGTCAGGCACTCTGCCCTCCTTTTTCTGTGTAGATAGACTCAACAACTGTAAATCTTTGTGTGTGTGTGCTTCAATAAAAAGCCTATGCTTTTGTAACTAGGTGTCTGTTCCGCGGAAGCAATACTGGCAGGCAGATTGCAGTCACGGATCTAGCCCTTTTGCAAAAGCTTTTCAACTACACATTTTGCCGTCTGCGTCTCGTTTTCTTTGCTTGACCATGTTTATTTAGTAAGATAAAGTGTCCTGAACCTGACATTTTCTGGTGCCGAAACCCGGGAGTCAACAGCTGAGGAGTCCAGGACCGCGCTCGATCAAGGCCAAATGATCTGTTAACAGCCGTCCACCTCTTTGCGGGACGGGGCCATAGATTGGTCCGGTGCTGCCCTGCACCCTTGGTGACGACTCCCATGGTCAAGCAACGGACAGACACGGTGAGTGTGGCAGTTCTGAGTTTCTCATGTAAAAAATGTGGTGCACGTTTTTGCTAGCTAGAATTTGTACTTTGAAAGTGACAAATTGAGAGTGTTGTTGATTACGACCCGCTGTCTGGAGACTTTATTGGGGCTATTATTCTGTTCACCTGTACGCGCATGCAAAACGCTCAACGTAACGGCTGTGTGTCTTACGGTCTAGGACTTTATTGGGTGATTTTGTGCAAAACGCTTAACGTAACGGCTGTGTGTCTTACGGTCTAGGACTTTATTGAGTGATTTTGTGCAAAACGCTTAACGTAATGGCTGTGTGTCTTACGGTCTAGGACTTTATTGAGTGATTTTGTTGTGGGTGCTGGGGGCAGATAATACCGCTCAAAGCCAGGTTGTTTTTGATTAATGCTCGCCGTCTAGGGACATAGCTAAGCGTAAAACGGGAGCTATCAGTTGGTTCTGACTAGTTCCGGGACGTCCAAAGCGACACGTTTCCCCGTGCGGGGAGACCGGGTGTCTAGAATGCCCTCCTGATTGGGTTCGGGAGCTGGCAAGGGTGATCACCGGCTTTTTGTTTCCCGAGACACCGTGTGTGTGTTGTCACTGCGGTGGTATAGTCGGAAGCGCTGTGTACGTCTTTTCACAGCGAGGCAGTGTTGTTTGTTTGTGTATTGTAGCAGTGCACTGTTTGCTATTTTGTGTTTTGTGTTTTATGTTGTGTTTCACTATTACGCTATGTGTGTTGACTCATAGTGGGTAGCGGATTTGTGTTTGTTTCCCGACACACCGTGTGTGCTTACACAGTGGGTGTCCGTCGGAAGCGCTGGGTGTTTTTCCCGTAGCGAGTTTGTGTTGGTTTCCTGACGCTCCGTGTGTGTGTTTACACAGCGGCAGGTGGTCAGAAGCGCTGGGTGTTTTTCCCGTAGCGGGTTAGTGTATTGGTTGTAACAATTTGTTTGTTTGTTTGCTGGTTTGGTTGTGAGACAATAAGAGTGTTGCTGCACAGCGGTTTATTGTGATAACTTGTGGTTCTTTGTGAGACTTTGCTTAGGACAGGGACACAGGTTGGTGTAGAGCACAGCGGTTTATTGTGATTTGTGAAGTTTTATTGTCGCAGTGTTTTATTGTGGAAATTGTGTGATTTGAGAAATAGAGCAGGACAGATGGGTAAAAACCAAAGTACCGCTGTACCTAGCTAAAGATGTAAAATTCATGGAAGAAAACTTCCCGGGAAGTGTAGAATTTGTAAAATAATGGACAAAGAAATACAGCTTTGATTGTAAACTTAGAATGACGTCTGTTACTAGTTTATTACAGCGATTGCAGGTGGAGGAGAGAGTTGCTCTTTAGGAGAAATAGAGACGGAGGATACGGAGAGAGGTGTGTGCTGCAGGAATGTGGAGGAAGCAGGCAGCCAAAAAGGGAGACAGAGACAGATAAGGGAAACTACAGAGACAATGTTTCCCTTGTTCTCTGTTTGCGCCTTTTTATTTGGAATATAACGAAAACCAAGCATAACTCAAATCTGAAAATGGGGGATTCACTCAAAATTGAACATTGGATTGGATTGATTGAAAAATTGGTTGGGAACAGTCAGAACTGGAAACAACGGAGCCTGGGGCCCCTAAATAAAGGTGAGCAGAACCTGTTGGGAATCGAATCTGCACATTGGTGAAATCTAAATTAAGGCAATGATGTTTTCATGGTCTGACTGATAAAAATTGAAGTGATCCAGTGGGGTTATTAATGCTATGTGTTGTTGAAGAGTAAAGAGTAGCCAAACAGCAGGTTTGGTGAGAAGTAGTGTGTATTTTGTCTGAGAGACAGACTACACACATGGAAGAGGCAATGTGTTAAAATTTCTGAACGCAGAACCTCTTAAAGCATGAGCATTGCTGAAATTTCTTAGCAAATTAATGTGTTAAAATTTCTGAACGCAGAACCTCTTAAAACATGAGTAGTGTTAAAATTTCTTAGCAAATTCTATGAGGAGTAATGCATGTATACATGATTACAATCACAATTATATGAGGGTGTCTGACGAATCACGTACATTGATTACTGAGTTGGGACCAGATCCCTATAGATTACAGATGGACTTATTGGTAAAAGAATAAAAAAAAAACAATGAGTCAGAGAGCTAGTGAAAGAAATTAGGAAAAAGTAATGGAAGAATATAAAACAGTTGATTGATACCAATTCCAAAATTGTTAGATTTAAAAGGAAAAAGTAATGGAAGAATATAGAACAGTTGGTCAATATCAATTCCAAAATTGTTAGATTTAAGGAAAATAAGTAAAAAAGGGTACGTGCATGTACGTGTGTATGTGTATATATATATGGAGATATATGTATGCATATATATACATATTTGAAATTGCTCAAGAAGAATGAGCCAGAGTACATGGATTGCCACTGTTATGGGAAGACTAAGTTTATTTTTTGTTTATTTTTTTATTTTTATTTTTTTTTTATGGGAATTCATTTGTACTTTCAATTATTCTATTTCCAGTATGTATTTTTTTTGTTAAGTCAAAAGCATTGAGGTGCTTAGTCATGGAGGGAGCATGAGCAAACATGGTCACAAATACAGACAAACAGCTGAACATTCAGAGTAAACCTGGGGTTGTATATGTGTAGATATGAATTTGTTTTTTGATTAAGGTACAATTACGTTAACAGCCGCTAGATTTGTAAAAACATTGTTGAAATAGTTTAAAATGCCGGACTGCAGTGGGAACATGTGGAGAGGTCCGTGTCAGTCTGTGCTTATGATTCATATCTCGAGCTAGCTAGCCTTGGTCAACAATACTTCAAGAGTTATAGGAGGCAGTTTGCTAGGCATGTAATATAATATTGACTGACACACAACAGGTCACAGCATGCATCATAATTTGGCATTGTTAACAGTAATTTCACTATTTCACTGTCAAATTTCTGAAAAAGACAACTATTGTGTTAGTGCCAAAATAAGACCAGATTGCTCCAGTTAAGTGCCACACGTTTCACTAGCAAAAACATATGATATGAGATGGAAAGATTTGGGAGAAGTGGCACTCAAAGTTCAAAGAGCAGATGATTAAGGGCCAGTTGATGACCCAGGGTTGGCATACAGCCCCTCCAGTGAAACGTACAGATATCAACAGGGGTGGGAGGTGCTTACCACACCCAACCTATGCAAAACTGACCAATGATTTACGTCCATAGGTCTGAGTGAGAGAGATGTACAGGACCCAGCAGGGGTCCTTTAATGTTTATGGACTAAAGGGCCGGCCTATGTAGGCCTAATAAAAGCTGCCCAGAAACAAAAACAAGGCCAGACTGGCAGCCCAGGGTGAGACAATGCCCACTCAGACCAGAGGCAGAGAGAGACATTGCACCTGTAATTAGAGAGTTAGTAGAAGCAGGACTAATCAGATAATGTCCCGACTAGCCATGTGATACACCAATTTTCCCAGTAAAAAAGGCTGATAAGGTTCATTGGCGCTTGATTCGAGATATAAGACAGGTAACTGAGGCCTGTAATAAGACAATCACATAGACAAGATTTTCTTTTAGTTAATTGTTCATATATTAAGTGGATCTACATTGTAGGTGCCTCTGAAACATGAGCTTCCTAAAGACAGATCCTTGAATAGGGCCTCCGGCGTCTAGAGACAGCTAGTATTGTTATGGCTTTGCAATTTATCACTGTGAGCAAATAGGCAACAAAAAGCAGGCGCCTCAAGAGATATGCAACGGTCAGCTTGCCCAAACTGTAGGTTAATGCCTGAACCAATCTACAGACGAGATAAATTTCTAGCTTCTAAGATTGAATGACAGCTACAGTCATTTTTTGTTTTAGTTTTTTTTTGATATGTATGTGTTTTGATATTTTTTTTGACGCACTAGGCGGGTGCTCAGGGACAGCTCTGGCTCCTAGAAGCCTGAAAAACAGAAAACAGAAGGACGAAGTGTGTTGTTTAAGATTTGAGTGTTTTCCAAACATGGTCTGGTTTCTGTTGGGGCAAACGGGAGATAAGGAGCAGTCAGGTGTTATGCGCACAGAGCTGTGGGGTCACTCTGTGACTCTGTTCGTTGTGAAGTTAGAAGTTGGAAGTTGGAGAAGTGTAGTTCGTTCTTGTCATTTTGGTTTGTCATTTTTGTTTGTTTTGTTTCAACAAGGTCTCTACTTCGCAACGAATTCCTGAGTTTGGCTTAACAGAAACAAGCAGTACAGTCCAGAGCCCCCCACACATTACACATTGTTAGAGACACTAACAACTCAGGAGCTACGGTAACACGCCTAGGGCCTTGATTAACAAAATAAGATGGTACAATGAGGAGGAAAGAAAAGCTTTTCCTCACCTAAAAGAAGAGCTAATGTCATCTACAACAATTGAACAGACTGTGGATTTTAGGGAAAGATTTTTGGCCTCAGTAGAATAAAGTCAGAGAGAAACACAGTGAAGGTCACAGACATACACTGAGATAGCAGCCAGAGCCAAGCGCGGCCCCGAGCCCCTCCCCTCTCTGCTCCTCTCCTTCTGTGGAACAGGAAGGCGCACTCTCAGAGCTGAGGTGCCAGAGCATACAGAAAGTCAGAGAAAGACAGTTGAATTTGCAGACTTGCAAGTGAAGTTACTTCAGGCTATTCAATTACCACACAGATTAGCTACTTGCAAGTGTGCAGCACGTGCTAAGCGACAAAGATCCAGTCAGTTTAGGTAATGCAAAAGCAGATGACAAAGCTAAGAGAGCAGCTGTAGGATCAGAGCTCTTAGCGGTTCAAGAGGAACCACAGAATCCGATCCCCACAGAAGTACTGAAAAACATGCAGGACGACTCCCCCAAAACCAAGAAAGATGTATGGCTGGCAGACGGTGCAACTTGTGTTGATAGCCTATATCAGAAAGATGTATTTTATGGTAGCTGGGTTTGGGCCATGGCGAAGAGCCATGTCCCAACAGCGGGGAATGGTACAGAATAAGGTGTTTCACGCCTTCAAGGGATTAAATTCTTACTTAAAATTTTTTTGTAGAGGATGCATTATCTGTTGCAAACATAATCCGCAGGGAAATGTAAGACCAAAGAGAGGGAAATGCCCACAAGGGTCACATCCGTTCGAGATCCTGCACATGGATTTCATAGAGCTAAACCGAAGTGGTACTTACAAGTACTGTTTAGTCCTGGTAGATTCCTTCTCAAGATTTGGAGTGATAATGGCCCACATTTTGTAAATGAGACAGTAACAGTAACATTGCTAGGACAACACCTAGGCATAGAACTGAAGAGACACTGTTCCTACCACCCCCAAAGTGCTGGATTGGTCGAGAGGACCAACGGCACAGTAAAAAACAGGCTAAAGAAAACTATGGATCAGACAGGAAGGCCATGGCCAGAGTGTCTTCCCCTAGTAGAGGTGTACATGAGAATTACACCAAACACGGCAGGACTGACACCTTTTGAAGTGGTTCATGGCAGGCCGTTTATTTTACCTTTGTGGGAAGGGGTCCCCTGGGCAGAGAAAAGTGATGACCCAGGAGCCCTTTTGTGGATGTGCAAAGTGTTTAGAGATAGGACTGTTCAAAGTGCATGTAATCTGCCTATCTCTCCCCCTCTGTCTCCCCAGGTGGGGAGACCCCAGCCAGATGACCAAGTGATGACGAAAGTGATAAAGAGGAAGTGCTGGTCATCACCAAAGTGGGAGGGGCCGTACACCGTGCTCATCGCCACGCCCACAGCTGTAAAGATTGCTGAACGATCCACGTGGGTTCACCAAAGTCACTGTAAAAAGATCATTCCATTCCCACAACCCGAATAGGCTGGAGGGCGGGCGGTATCAAAACCTTTGCCTGCTGAAGAAAGAAGAAACCAACTGAGACTTTATACTCCAGCTATGGGTGAACTAAAGGGATGGGTTTGTTCTGTCCTACTGGTCCTCTGCGGGTCGCTGACAGCGACTAAGGGACCACAATGAAAGGTTTCGCACGGAAACCGTATGCTCATCGACGAAGCCATGAAAGACTATGATGTGGTTTACAATTCGTCCCTTGATTTGAACCTTTGGTATTGCTATGCTAAATATGTAACTAAATCTGAGAACCACAAAAACTGTTATGTATGCACACGTATGCCAATTTCCGCCCACAACCCGTATGTTGTCCCGAAACCCGTCGACGCCAGCACCATCTTCCTACACGCGCTACCCTCCGCCCTAACACCCACTCTGTTGAACGAGACCATGAATTGGCAAATAGCCCCGCCATTGACTGTATGCAAATTGGACTTCACCAAGTCTGTAGGTAATACGACTTGTGTGCCCTATTTCCAGGCCCCTGATGCATTGAGAACATATGGCCAGCTAGGAGTCAATTGGCTGTGTGGCTCCTACATGTTCCTAGATTTACCGGTGGGTTGGGAGGGTCATTGCGCTCTAGAACCGGCAGATCATTCACACATGGTAACGCTCCGCCACCACCCACGTGCGAGACATAGTGCTTTTGAACGCCATGACAGCGTAGGGGGATCGGATGTCCCCAAAGGTCACGAGCTGTGGTCAGATGGCCAGAAAGTTTTGCATGCACTTTTCCCGTGGGTAGGGGTGGGTAAAGTTGAGCTGAGAATGGAAACAATCAGTTACCGAGAAGGACTGTTCATGAATTCAACCGTAACAGCCCTGTCAAAAATACGCGAAGAATTGACCGCTATAAGATTGATCGCCCTACAAAATAGGCTGGTGTTAGACCAGTTGACGGCATCACAAGGTGGTGTGTGTGCGCTTATTGGTACTACGTGTTGCACTTTTATCCCAGATAATGACAAAGATACTAGGTGTCATTCAGAAAGCCATTCTTAATTTGACTGCACTTGAGAGATGCTGCTGAGGCAGTTAATGTAGTTAGCGGAGATTTCCTCTCCTGGTTAACTTCAGGACCTTGGTATGGATTATTGCTTAGAATTGTTACTTTCCTTGTAGCAGTACTTGTAATATTTTTCATACACTGACACAACTGACCAACTATGCACATGTCCAGTTTCATCAGCTCTCTGCTAAATCTGATAAGTAATGATGAATGTGTCCCAAGCCCACACAATGATGTATTAAAGCACACATAAACTTTTGAACTCATTTTGGCCAACAGGGTGATCGCTCCCTAAGGGAGGGTCGAGAAGGAATTTTTCCTTTCTAACAGACGGAAAGGGTTTTTTGCCTTCTCCCTAATGAGAGTAAAAACTGTCCTATCCTGTGAGTACATGTAAAGACGTAATTATTGACAACCGCAACCCGGAGAGATAATTGCTGATGTTTGTTAAATGTACAATAGGAGGGAAATGACAGAGAAATTCGTTTTTATCTCTGTAGTAGTGTCTTAGAATATTATACCTTGCATGCTTAAATTCATGTTCATATCATAATCACTGCTTTCATGCTTATCATATATCCATATCTTGCTTAACGTATATTCATGTATGCTTTATATTTTATAATCTTATATGCACATTTAACCAACTATGTTTTTCTTAAAGCACCGCCATAAAGTCTACTCTGTTGTAAATCCTTTAGATAGTCTTAGTTTCGAGGTCAGGCACTCTGCCCTCCTTTTTCTGTGTAGATAGACTCAACAACTGTAAATCTTTGTGTGTGTGTGCTTCAATAAAAAGCCTATGCTTTTGTAACTAGGTGTCTGTTCCGCGGAAGCAATACTGGCAGGCAGATTGCAGTCACGGTTCTAGCCCTTTTGCAAAAGCTTTTCAACTACACATTTTGCCGTCTGCGTCTCGTTTTCTTTGCTTGACCATGTTTATTTAGTAAGATAAAGTGTCCTGAACCTGACAGAAACACTGCATTATAGTCTGGACATGACATCAATAAACTGCATGTGAGGTTGTCGGACAGACGTTGGAATTGTTTTTGTGAATGTCTGTCTGTCAGGGTAAATACAGACAAATCCAGGACACACCAAACAGGACAAATGTCTTCACTTTACCAACAGTTTGTGTGTTTTTAGTCCAGTTTCTCCTCAGAACGTTTTTAGAAATATATTTCATTTAAATCTGGTCTCAAAATATTTTTGTTTAGCATTGTGGCTTTAATTATTACATAACTGGGTTTAACTAGCTTTGTTGTAATTGTCTTAAAAACATGAATTTACATTGTTAATATTGCTACTTGAATTATTTTCCCTAGTTTTTTTATATACATTTTCTTGTACTTGTAATTTTTACATTTCTTTATTGTATTTTTCTGTATTTAACTCACACTCACGTTGCACTTCCAGGATTGCAAAATTCCTTCCACTGTCTTTGTGTTGGAATTTTAAATCCTGTGTATTTCTGAGGACTATGGTTACCTTGTGATCCTCAGATCTCTGCAGGGTAAATCCAGACAGCTAGCTAGACTATCTGTCCAATCTGAGGACTATGGTTACCTGATCCTCAGATCTCTGCAGGGTAAATCCAGACAGCTAGCTAGACTATCTGTCCAATCTGAGGACTATGGTTACCTGATCCTCAGATCTCTGCAGGGTAAATCCAGACAGCTAGCTAGACTATCTGTCCAATCTGAGGACTATGGTTACCTGATCCTCAGATCTCTGCAGGGTAAATCCAGACAGCTAGCTAGACTATCTGTCCAATCTGAGGACTATGGTTACCTGATCCTCAGATCTCTGCAGGGTAAATCCAGACAGCTAGCTAGACTATCTGTCCAATCTGAGGACTATGGTTACCTGGTCCTCAGATCTCTGCAGGGTAAATCCAGACAGCTAACCAGACTATCTTTCCAATCAGTTTTCTCTCACACAGCTATTTCACAGCGGCTCTATACAGAGTTGGGCACCGCCCATGACAATTGTGATTGGTTTAAAGAAATGTCATTAAACCAGAGCACGCTTTCATCCCAAACCGAATGTTATGTGGAGTAACCAGACCCTGCTTCAGCACCCTTGGAGAAAGGTATGGCAAAGCAAGATTAAACTAACCATAACTCCTATAAATCGCTGTGAACTGATGAACGCTGCTATAGAAATACAACTGCCCTGCCATCATTAAAAAGTAAGATAACTGATAAAAACAAATCACACAACCAGGAACCAGAGGACAAGAGAGGTACTTTCTTTGCAAGAAGGTTTATATTAATTAAAACCAATGTGGAACATTAATAACAAAATGGTTGTGTGAGAGAAGCAATGAGAGAAATAGGATGAAAACATGATCATATGCAAGTATCATTTATGAGTATATACAGTACAGATCGACAAACATACTTAAAATGCTACCAACAAATGGTAGTGTAGGAATAAATGTAAGTGTTTTATAAAACTCCATGCTGTATTGGTTTGTCTATGTGGACATGTAATAAATAAGGAATCGATCAACTGGATAGTTGGTTTATCATGTCACCATTTTTATCAGACTTGGGCCCAAAGTGAGTAAAGTCATCATGCTTCTTTGTTTTGGCTGAGTTTAGTAAAAATATCTATATAACTGTTAAAATAAACCATGGAAAGAAGAATCATCTGTTCACGACGCTAACACCAACAACATCCATGTTATTTTACAAAGAAAGACAGTCCTGCTGCATGCGCTTTGACAGTGTACAACCTCTATTTATATGTCTGTAAAACCTCCGTTTATCTGTCCATAAAACCTCTGTTTGTCTGTATTGAGTGCTTCCATTCAGTATAAGCTCCGCTGTTAGGTCCAATCATTGCTTTTTGTCAGGAGGACTCACTTGTCCGGCTCCCGGTCAAGTGATGACGTAAAGTATTTCCAAATACCAGTGCACATATATAAAAAAATAAGTCAGACTTCCTGAGACGCAATTTACCCAAGGAACAACTGGGGAACTGCATCCATAGGTGCCAATTGACACCGCTGCTAACTGATAGTAGCATGTGTTGCGACATTTCCTCCCTGCTCAATGTAACTGCATACCCATGATACAACAATTTGAATGATAGCCTACAAAATTAAGCAACCGCCGGCCAGTCGCATGACAGTTAAGTTTAGCAGTCTTTACAGTGATATGTAGTGGAGAAAACGTGACTATGAGCCGAGTTAGTGTGAGACCACACCAACTGGACTGTCAAAGGGTTTCTCTCAGGTCAAACCTGGAAAACACTATTGTCTCACATGCAAACAACAACCAATGTGTATGAAACACACCCAGACTCTCTCTTGAAGGATGAATCTGTAAATATTAAATATTTGTTTCATATATAAGTTCCATGTGCAGACATAAACCAGCACTGACTGTATCTGATATATCTTCTATCAACTTTTTGGGGAAATCACTCAACCTTTTTTATTAATAAAAACAATATCAACAGTATTTGTGAGCTGTTTTTTAAAGGTTTCTGTCTTCAGTGGGAACCAATGAGATTAGAGTCAGAAAGTATACAGAGATGGACTAATGCTGCATAACAATTACTTCGGGAGAAGGAAGCCGGAGCTGAGAATGACGTGTACCTGAACACAGCATTCCAGTTTAACAAGTTGGAATTATTGTTATTTAACAGTGGAGGTAGCGCTAGCTAGGTTAGCCAACGTTAGCCATGGATAATATCGCATCACACTGTTTTTGTTATTACAAACAGCATGTCCACAGACAACTGATGAGACACAGTTTCTCAGTTTCTTCAGAGTTAGGTGTTCATTAAGGACTGCATATTTAGGTGTTCAGTACGGTCTCCATGGTTAGGTGTTCAGTACGGTCTTCAGGGTTAGGTGTTTAGTATGGTCTCAAGGGTTAAGTGTTCATTACGGACTGCATATTTAGGTGTTCAGTATGGTCTCAAGGGTTAGGTGTTCAGTACAGTCTCCAGAGTTAGGTGTTCACTACGTTTTGCAGGGGTAGGTGTTCAGTACTGTCTCCAGGGTTAGGTGTTCATTACGGACTGCATATTTAGGTGTTCAGTACGGTCTCCAGGGATAGGTGTTCAGTACGGTCTGAAGGTTTAGGTGTTAAGTACGGTTTCCAGGCTCAAGGGTTTAGTATGGTCTCCAGACAGCTTCAGCTGCGGCCATGTTGGTTGGTGAGCTGCTGTGGCTGGACTCCACCTCCACACCGACTACTTCATTCTGATTGGGCAGCGAGGGGTGCAGGAGAGCGGAGCCTGTGGAGGCATTGGTGCAAGGTGGCAGGATCCTTGGCGGGGAGCGTGAATCGCCACTGCCACCCCCGGCCATCATAGAGAACTGGTAGGAGCCGGCGGCGGTGGAGTAGTACAGGTGGTATGGCGAGGACGTGGACTGGAAGCTCTGCGCCTGGTGAGGTGTGTTTGCCGGGTACGGAGGAGGCAGGTAAGTGTGGTACCTCCCTGCCGGGGTGGTCGCCATGGCCGTCGCCATTGTAATGCCGAGGGCACCGCTGGAGACAGCGTTGTGAGGCGGGGTGTAAGTGAAGGCGGCCGCAGTGGGAGGGTAGTGCACCCGGTGGTCGGAGAAACGCGAGTCAGGCAGGGAGGGGAAAGGACGTTCTAATGTCATCCTCGGGTCGCCAAATGCTGTGAGCTCAGGACCTGGGAGATGGCAAAGGTCACAGAGTTAGGGTTATTTTATTTTTTTATTTTTTCCACTTTTATTTGAATAGGGACAGATTTTCAAATGTCTGTCACTTTGTATTAGTTATCTGTTTGTATGTATGTATGTCTTATTTGTTTCTGTATTTATTGTTTATTGATATTGTAGTGATGGAAGAGGAATGGAAATCTTGGAAAAATTGTAAGCTTCGTGCTACTTATCTAGCAATACATCTATTTCTGATTCTGATTCTGATGTCTATTAAAACTAACACTAAAGTAAGCAATGGAAAATTGGTTAGGTGAAAAATTAACAAAAATGAGCGTTAATCATTTCAGTTTTAGGCTTCTTTTTAAGACTGAGTTGATATTGACATCCCAGCAGATGGCCTAGCGGATTCACATCGCACAGTAGAGTATTAAACATTAAACATCACAACCATTCACACAGTTCTCCAGCCTGCTGATGACTCACTGCTCGCTGTTTTCCTACCTGAGAGTCGTGAGGACAGGTCACTGAGCGAGGATCGACCAGGCGAGAGGGGATTGGCTGTGTGGACGGTGGGCGTGGTTATCTGGCCAAGGTAGGGATACGACTGGTCGTAGGACCAAGACGGAGAAGACTGCATCTGTCTGGAGTCTGGGAAAGAGGAATCATCAAAGGGTTGGTTAAGATTGTAAGTGCTTGAAAGTTAGGGATAGCCTTCATTTAAATTTAAACATTCTGTACAAATCTGTCTCTTCATTGAGGTGTAAAAATACCTCTCTGAATTAAAGATGGTGTGTAAACTCTTAAAACTGCACAGTTAAACTACGAGCTTTGAGGTACTTTTTCTCTTTCTCTTTGGTGGGGGATTATACTAAGAGTAGTGACATTAACTCGTGGTAATTAAAAGGCAGAACGTTTGTGCACACAGCAGTGTGTTCAACACACCCCGGTTTCAGTTTATAAAAGGGTTAAATAAGTTTTTTGGGGCTAAACATGGCCTTGTTAGTAGTGAAGGAACAAAAGGGGAATCTATTTGCTTTATGTGTGTGTGTGTGTGTGTGTGTGTGTGTGAGAGAGAGTTATTTCATTCAATCCAGTCTTTCCCCCACAAGACTGTGGGGAAAAGACTGGATTGATTTATTAAACAATAAATGGCACTGGTCAGACACAGACTTGCAGTCAAGAGTGTGTACATGTGTGTGAGTGTGTGTGCTGCCAAACAAGGAAGCAAACTGTACAGAGCAGCCAAGACCAGTGAAGGCTTTCAAGTCTGGCTAAGTTAAATTTGTAGAGGGTAGAAAGAAAAAATGGCAGGATATGAAGCAGAGTGACAACTCTTGTATTCTTTGCTCACAAGTTCACTTTACTGTCCTGGTTTAATTAAAAAACTTGTTGTACATATATGTATAAAGTATATATACACACACATATATGTATACATATACATATATACTTGTAGCAAAATGTATTGTCTGCAACAAAGCATTACTGTACTTCTGGAGTTTATTGGTGTACACACAGTATTTTCTCTATCTGTCCTTATATGTGAAAGGTTTGGGTTCAGGTTAGAGGAACAGAGATACTGCTGCCACATGTGCACACTAAAGGACCAAAGTAAAGGGACAAACAGTATTTACCACTCACAGAGGAGTAGAGAAGTGAAAGGAAGACAATAATAAAAGAGAAATGAAAGCTTAGCTTTAAGGGGGTGATGACAGGGAGAGAGAGAAAAGGAAAAAGAGAGAGGTATAGAATGACAGAGAAAAAAGGAAGCACTCAGAGCTAACTCTCTGTTTCTCTCCCTGCAGAGCTACAGTATTTTTCACACCACTAATTGTACAAACTTTCTATGTGTTTCAGCTCAGCATCCACAGACACAGTTAGAAATCAACTCCATCTTATTCCAGATAAAACAAACAACGTATGCACTTATTTTCCAATTTCCCTGAACAAAACCAGAAAAGAGAGTACTTGGTGGGACTAGTCTTTCTTTCTTTCTATAAACCATTTCACTTTTGTTCTTGTTGAGTTATGAACCCTATTTTTGGACGACGGGTTGTTCAAGAGATTTATGTTTAAATGTGATGCATGTTGATGGTAAAATTCATTTTCTCTGTTTCTATCTTTCCTCTGCTTTTAGCCCAGTGTTAGCCAAGTTTTAGCATTACATAAACACCATTTACAAGTGTAGAAAAACTAAACCTTAACAAAGACAGTATTTAATTTCTCAAATTCTTAAAGTCATGTTTGCTTTGCTTTTCTTTTTTCTCACAGTAGCACTTCTTGCCAGCTGACTCTCATTTCCTCCTTTCACTCACACACACACACACACAGTCACTACCACTGAAGGCAGAAGAGGAACAGATTCTGTATTTCGGTGCCGCATAGAGTATCCACGGCAACCGCAACACACACTCACACAAAACCACAAACACACACGTAAATACACATACCCACACAGACCACAATGGACCCCACTGAAACCACAAGGAGGAACAACAAGGTTTGATGCAAGATGAATGCACAAGTGTGGAAAACACATGCCACAGTTTGCAGAACGTTATTAGTATTTAGTCTTACAGAAAGATAATTAATTCAAGTTTTTATATAAGAAGAGAAAAATGTATGGGAAATGTGTTTCTTTTCCATAAAATTTTGATTAAATTTTCCACGCAACATACATGCTACATGGGTCAGAGAGTTGGTATGAACGGTTCTGGTGGCCACTTTACTGTAATCCCCAGCTAACCACAACAGTTCAACATGCCCGCTGTGATACAACTGACTATTTAAATACAACAGTTTTTTTTTTCAGACTACATTGGTACCGTTACACCTGAGAAAGCCTCGTAGGATTAGGATAAAGGAGATGTATTGTAGTTTTTAGGCTCTGTGTTGGAGCTCATAAAGAATATGCAGAAGCGTAGTTTCCTATTACTAAAGTAGGAGCCCTCTCTCCTTGTAAATGGCTCAGCTTCTGACTGTAGGGTCACCTCCTGCCCACGTGTTGAAGAGTCACTGAGCAGTGAAGAGAACATAGACCCCCGTTTTGGACCAGAGTTCAGTTGTTTAGACAACTGCTCAGATGTGAAATAAGATGTGAAATCTCATCATTTATATAAAGAGCTCTGTATATAAATGATGGGAATCAACATTTTAAGAAAGTTTGGGTTTTACAACAGTCAGTTCTGATCCAGGAGAGTCACATACATATACTATATTCAGGTGCATGAAGAAGATTGCTTTAGCACAGCTTCCTGCTTATTTGAATTGACTAAAACACCCAAAAGTGGTCCAATTGTAGCGTTATTCTTTAATTTTGAAAGTTTTATTCCCAAATGTTGTCCCCGACTATTGATACAGTTAGACTGCAGATGCAGCAGTAAGGCCTCATAATAAAGTTGGTTGAGAATACACACAGGACAACACCTTCTCTTCTTCACTGCCTCTTGGCTTCATTTCCTAATCAAGGTTGACAGACGTAAATCACGTGTGTGCTCTTACCGGCAGTTATCTGAGCGTGTGTCGGGCTGGAGAAGGGGGCTGAGTTCAGTGCTGCAGATTGCCGAGTGTGGGCCGAGTGTTGATGGTGATGGTGGTGAGGGGGCGTCACCCTCGTCGAGCCCCGTCTCAGCTGTTCAAGCTCTGTTAACCGCTCAGAGAAAGCCAGGGAGCCAGGTTTGACTTCGTCCATCTTCTGACGGTGACCTGAAACAGGGAGACAACATAAAACTGTCACATTTCAACACACAGAAATGTAGACATATCAGCAGATTACTTCATGCTTGTGATAGGTTTATTTAATCCAGGGATTACAGTAACAGGTAGAACCAACAGCCTTTTACACTGTCCCGACACTATTAACACACTGCGTCTGCCAGTGCGTTGGGGAGTCAACCGCACAGCACAGGGCTCTGTGTGTGTGTGGTGGTCTGTCATGGTGTCTGTGGTGCTGGCCGCACTTCAAAGCTCGGAGACGCAGCTCCACTTACAGCCACTTCCTCCCAACGGGGAAGTGTGCATGTGTGTGTATTTATGCTGAGTGTGTGTGGGTGAGTTAGAGACGTGTGATGGTTATTCACAGCTGAAAGGAGCTGGCAGGAGCCGTCCTGTTGTCTCTTCTGAACACTGTTGCTCACTTCACTTCCATTCAATCCTAATTATTATTATTAATGTTAATTAGCTGAAAAAAATCTGTCTTCTTCTTGCTTTCATCTGCTGTTAGAA
This sequence comes from Etheostoma nigrum, assembly GCA_029931835.1. NCBI lineage: Eukaryota > Metazoa > Chordata > Actinopteri > Perciformes > Percidae > Etheostoma > Etheostoma nigrum. Next base: position 43,688 of record JAQOOF010000204.1, read on the forward strand.
TTCCCCTGTTTCATCACGCTGAGTGGGAGAGGAACTTGTGTTGCATCAGGTTCTTTATTGACTCACTCTAAAAGTTTTTCTGTAGTGATTAGAGCCATATCTTCACTAAGTGACTACTTTATAGACTAATATAAATATTAAATGCAGCTTGATGTAATCAACATGATCCAAACAATGTTTTATATACAATAGATATCTGTCAACACTTTAATAAAATTACTAAACATGAGGGCTGTCAGAATGAAAGTGACAATAATGAGTTAAAACCCTTTTAATGCCACTTATTTTTGAAGAGCAATCAACGCAGATGAGTTCTGCGATTTGGGCCTTGGGCCGCTACTTAGTTAGAAAAATCAGGAAGTAATGCAGTCGTAATGTTGGGGATGGCTAACCTTAGCTAGAATAAAGCGCAAAGTGCTCTGTGATGACATCCAGGGGCTCACCAAACTTGCTAATATAGTTTTTAGGCTGGTATGCCATGTACAAAGGGGAAAATAAATAGGGTAATCAGATGAAATGTGAAACGTATAGTAAAAAGTATTAATTTGATGCCTATGATCACTGCTTTAATAACCCAAATCCTAACCCCAACCTGACTAAACATACTGTAACTTATGCATTGTTCCTCAATTTACAACCCCGTCATTGTCAGACATTGCAACAACTCCCAACCACTCCCAACAACTATGACTATGACTCCCTACAAATGCCTATGATTCCCTACAACTCCCAACATGGTTAATTCCACCGGAGTAACACTAAACACAAATGTTGCAGTTGTTCTGTTTTAGGTAGTTGTCTTCAAGTGGATCCATGGTGAATTTGATTGGACCCAGAATTGAACACTGTGGGACTCCAGATGTTATCTGGTGGGGAGCAAATGTCAAAATCTGTGTGTCAGTGTCACTTACGTCGTGGCTCTCTCGGACCGTCCACAGTAATTTTAATGGCTCTCTGGTATGTGGCCACCTGTGGAGGGTTGGTGAACACGGTGATGGTCAGAGTGAAACTCTTCCCTGATAAAGTAAATGAAGAAAGGGAGAAAGGAAAAAAGACATAGAAATAGAACGGAAAAAAGTGTTAATCAAGATTTGTTTCAAGTAATTCTCTGTTCGATCTCTCCTCCCTCTCTCCTGCTCTCCCCTAATATCCTCTTGGTAAGCTTAATGCATTAAGTCATGGAAGTCAGGGACCCCCAGGCAGATTGCATGCATACAAACACACATGCACACACACACACGCACAGACCCACACATATTAGGGGCGGCTGTGGCTCAGCGGTAGAGTGGTTGCCTGCCAATTGGAAGGTTGGTGGTTCAATCCCTGGTCCTGCAGTCCCATGTCAAAGTGTCCTCGGGCAAGACACTTGCTGTGCACATACTGTGCATCCGAGTATAAATGTGTGTGCATGTTTATCTGATGAGCAGGTGGCACCTTGTACGGCAGCCTCGGCCACAGTGTATGAATGTGTGTGAATGGTGAATGTATCCTGTATGATGTAAAAAGCGCTTTGAGTAGTTGTAAAGACTAGAAAAGCGCTATATAAATACAGCACATTTACATTTATATTCACACACACACATAGTTGACGTATGTGGGTAATGCCAGGTGCTACTTTCACTTCTCTCCTTATATTTCTGTTTTCTATCGCTGTCCCTGAAAGCTTTTCTTTCACATTATGATACTGATGACTTATGCATTATTGTCAAACATTATGTGCATACAACATTTAAATTTACAGGTATTTGATTACAAAATGAAATGTCATTTTAAACTGAGAGAGTACAACAACTGGAAAAACCTGTTGAGTGAAGCCTGTTTCCCCATGATTTGCATGTTATTAAAAGGACAACAGAGAGAGTTTAGCTGTGGAAGCTTGTACCAACTTCCCTGCTGAGCTCTTTTAGTTTTTGTTTTTTTAATCTATTATTTATTTGTCTTTAAGGTCCTACAGCCATTTTTAACATGCAAGTGACCTCACTGCAACCCAAATATTCTAATAATACAGTTTTTCCTGAAAAAAATTATTTTCATATCTTGTCTGTAGACAACAAGGTTGATGTTTTACAAGCTTTTTTATAAAATAAATCCAGACGGACAATGAACTGTAAAAATGGCCTTAGGGCTGCTGACGGTGGGGACGCCTACATGACCATCCTACTGTTTAAATGTTTCATAGAACTCCAAATCAAATGTGTTTAATATTAACTAGATACAAAATGGAATCTGTTCAGTTCAGTGGTTATTAACCTGGAGCGTTCTCCAAAAAAGCTTCTAATCTTCTGTGTTTACTTCGTTGATGTGCGGCCGGTTGAATATATGCAGTAGGGTTTCTCCCGCTGGCCCAGAGACTTTATTCCGCGGTGATAATGTCACAGGTTTTTAAATCCCTTTTCTCAGTCAGAAGACCATTCAGGACCGACTTTTAAGCATCTAAGGCTGTGACGTAGGTAGACCTACTCATGACTCATGTTAAGGCAAGCCTTGATGTTTTACTTACCACAAGGATTTTTTTTGTTACCTAAACTTAAGAAGTTCCGTTTCACTATGTTAACTATTACTGCCACGATTACCAAAACGCTCATATACTGTATGTTGTTTTTGGAGTCATTGGCAATTGACCTACAGTAGAGTGTCTTTTAGGTATGAGGACAAGTTGTGTGGTCACACTTCTTGTTGAGAATAATAACACCGTGTTTTGACTTCATTTAATGAAATTAACCTTTGACTGCTATGGTTTAGACATTACTCTATAGATTGTTCTGTTTTTCATGCTGTATTCATCCACCTGAATCCACACTGATGGCCAGCAGAGGGAGGGAAAGAGCTAGAGAGAGAGAGAGGTCATGCTAATAAAGCCTCTTTGAATTGAATTGAGAGACAGAGAGAGGGACAGAGAGAGAGAGCAAGACAGAGAGAGAGAGACAGAAAAAGAGGGAGACAAAGATATAGGGAGACAGAGATAGAGTGAGAGAGACAGAGAGAGCGAGACAGAGAGAGAGAGAGAGAGAGAGACTGAGAAAGAGAGAGACCGAGACAGAGAGAGGGAGACAGAGAAAGAGGGAGAACAGCCAAAGTCTTTGTGTCTATCAGCCGGTTAAGCAAACTAACTAAACTCTGTAATCACCCCTATGTTTCTCTGAAGATAAGAGCGGACATATCACACATGAGGGACATGTGTGTGTGTGTGTGTGTGAGTGTGTGTGATCACACAGTGAGATATTGTGAAAGAGAAAAATGGCGGCCCTGTTTAAAAAGAGGAACGAACAGAGACGGGCAAAACACACACACACACGTACGCATACAAACACTGTGGTTGTAGCTGAACCATTGTATGGAACAAACAAGACGCATGTTCCGTCATCACACTTTATACTCATGTTTCATTTCAGACAAACTCACCACTTCAGTTTCAGAGGGAACACACACTAAAAGATAGACTAAAGTGTGAATGGTCAATGGTTCCTGTACTATGTTACAGAA
>JAQOOF010000205.1:0-5000 GCA_029931835.1 Etheostoma nigrum
TAGTCTGAACGACTACTCAAAGCGCTTTTACATAGTACAGGAACCATTCACCATTCACTCACATTCATACACTGTGGCCGAGGCTGCCGTACAAGGTGCCATCTGCTCATCAGATAAACATGCACACACATTCACACTCCGATGACACAGCATCGGGGGCAACTCGGGGTTCAGTGTCTTGCCCAAGGACACTTTGACATGGGACTGCAGGGCCGGGGATTGAACCACCAACCTTCCAATTGGCAGGCAACCGCTCTACCACTGAGCCACAGCCACCCCATATGTTGTAACCAATGGGCCACTATGTTGTAACCAATGGGCCACTATGTTGTAACCAATGGGCCACTATGTTGTAACCAATGGGCCACTATGTTGCAACCAATGGGCCACTATGTTGTAACCAATGGGCCACTATGTTGCAACCAATGGGCCACTATGTTGTAACCAATGGGCCACTATGTTGTAACCAATGGGCCACTATGTTGTAACCAATGAGCCACTATGTTGTAACCAACGGGCCACTATGTTGTAACCAATGGACCACTATGTTGTAACCAATGGGCCACTATGTTATAACCAACAGGCCACTATGTTATAACCAACAGGCCACTATGTTATAACCAACGGGCCACTATGTTATAACCAACGGGCCACTATGTTATAACCAACGGGCCACTATGTTATAACCAATGGGCCACTATTTTGCAACCAATGGGCCACTATGTTGCAACCAATGGGCCACTATGTTGCAACCAACGGGCCACTATGTTGCAACCAATGGGCCACTATGTTGCAACCAATGGGCCACTATGTTGTAACCAACAGGCCACTATGTTGCAACCAACGGGCCACTATGTTGTAACCAATGGGCCACTATGTTGTAACCAATGGGCCACTATGTTGTAACCAATGGGCCACTATGTTGTAACCAACGGGCCACTATGTTGCAACCAACGGGCCACTATGTTGTAACCAATGGGCCACTATGTTGTAACCAATGGGCCACTATGTTGTAACCAATGGGCCACTATGTTGTAACCAATGGGCCACTATGTTGTAACCAATGGGCCACTATGTTGTAACCAATGGGCCACTATGTTGCAACCAATGGGCCACTATGTTGTAACCAACGGGCCACTATGTTGCAACCAACAGGGCCCCCCAGTTAAAAATGTGTATTAATGAGCATAAAGAAGCCAAGAAATGATGGGAAAATCTCCAAAAGGCATCAAATGACAGATTAGACATTCGTATAATATGTCACAAAAAGTTCATCATTTACACTTTCAAAATAACAGAAAACTACAAAATGGCGTCTGCAAAAGTTTATGGCCCCCTGCAGAGTTAATACCTTGAACCCAGTAATAACAATAATAATAACAATTAAAACAAGAAAATAAAAACATTTTGGCTACAACAAAGACATTTACCATAAATCCTGAAGTGTCAGTGTTGAGTCAAGTGTTAAAGTGTCCAGGTATCCCAACAGTTACTATTACACACAGGCCTGAACTACACACACACGCTCAGGTCCTATACATGCACTAATGGTGAGATGTCAGGGGGGGGTGGGTGGGGGGGAGGGGTGTTGCACATGGAAAGGCGCCCCGAGCAGTTGGGGGTTCGATGCCTTGCCTCGCCTTTGTCCTCCACGTCTCTCGGGTTTGGACCTTTTCCTGAATGATTTCAGATGAAAGTGGAAAAGAAAAGAGGTTGAGGGGACACCTGCCGGGCTGTGTGTGTGTGTGTGTGTGTGTGTAGTGTGTGTGTGTGTGTGTGTGTGTGTGTGTGTGTGTGTGTGTGTGTGTGTGTGTGTGTGTGTGTGTGTGTGTGTGTGTGTGTGTGTGTGTGTGTGTGTGTGTGTGTGTGTGTGTGTGTGTGTGTGTGTGTGTGTGCGTCTCAGACAGACGGATCAATAAAGATCTGGTTTGGCGTTTCACTAATTCTGTTTTCAGCGAGGTCTGATGTCTCCGCTGCGTCGTGTGTCACGTCTTTTATTCCCACTGCCTCCAGCTGTTTCATTTCCACGGCAACACCATGAAACGTACAGCCGTCACTCTGCCGGATGGATGGATGGATGGATGGATGGATGGATGGATGGATGGATAGATAGATAGATAGATAGATAGAAATAAGATTATAATACCAGAACACATACTGAAAGACTGTATATACACATGTACAACACACAGAATGATGGTGAACTGGTTGAATAATTAGTGCCTTGCTCGAGGACTGCTGGCGGACGGCGTCCCTGGAGAGCATTTGGAGCTCTCGCCACTCTTCATCATCACTTCTCACCCTCCTCATCATCATCATCATCATCATCATCATCGTCGTCATCATCACGTCCGTCTTGCTGCGCTGAGAAACATTCGCTCGCCCAGATTCACCCTGGGTGTGACGAGTGTTACTGTGTGTGTGTGTGTGTGTCTGTTTCTGTTTGTGCGAGTGTATTTGTGTGTCTGTGTTTGTGTCAGAGTGTGTGCGTGCGTGTGTGCTTGTCTGTGTGTGTATGTGTGTGTGGATGATTCTGTGTGTGTGTGTGTCTGACTGTGTGTGTGTGTGTTTGTGTCTGTGTGAGAGTGTGTGTGCGTGTCTGTGTTCATACGTGTGTGTGCGTATGTGTCTGTTTGTGTATGTGTGTGTGTGTCTGACTGTGTGTGTGTATGTGTGTGTATGTCTGTGTGTGTATGTGTGTCTGACTGTGTGTGTGTGTGTGTGTGTCTGTGCGAGTGTGTGTTTGTGTGTCTGATTTTGTGTATGTGTGTGTGCGCACGCTGACATTTGAAGAGAGGTCACAACAGCAGACATGAAAGAAAATAGGGCTCATACTCATGGGGGGGTCTGAGAGAGGGGGGGGGAGTATGATGCATCTGAGATCATTCACACTACATGGGTCAGAACTGAGGTGTGTGTGTGTGTTTTTTATTTAATAAAATGTACAAAGTCTTTGGCGATTAGATTTTAGAATTTATATTCTCACCTCTCATTCCCCCTGCTCTGGTGTCTCCCCCTCTCATTCCCCCTGCTCTGGTGTCTCCCCCTCTCATTCCCCCTGCTCTGGTGTCTCCCCCTCTCATTCCCCCTGCCCTGATGTTCCCCCCTCTCATTCCCCCTGCTCTGGCATGTCCCCCCTCTCATTCCCCCTGCTCTGGCATGTCCCCCCTCTCATTCCCCCTGCTCCGGCGTGTCTGACGGTGGAGACGTAGCCTGAGTTTCGGCAAGGAGAACTCGTGGAACTTGTCTTTGTGACGCTTCCTGTTCCCGTTGTGTGGTGCAGACGATGCAGGGCAGCGACTGTATCTTCGAGGCGGTGGAGCAGCAGGACCTGGACTCGGTGCAGATCCTCCTGTACCAGTTCTCGGCCGAGGACCTGGACCTGAACACGCCCAACAGCCAGGGCCTGACGCCGCTCGACATCGCCGTCATGACCAACAACACGCCCATCGCCAAGCTGCTGCTGAAGGCCGGCGCCAAGGAGAGTCCGCACTGTGAGTAATAACGACTCTATACATAGATATAGATAGGGGTGTGTGTGTGTGTGTGTGTGTGTGTGTGTGTGTGTGTGTGTGTGTTTCAGACACAAACTTAGGCCCTGTCTGATCCACAGCATCACTCACGCTTCACCATGTTGGGCTGTAATTTAAATCACACACACACACACACACACGCACGCATGCACGCATGCACGCACACACACACACACACACAGGGCTGATGGGGGTTTCTGTTGGAAGGTAAGAACCACCTGTGTTTGGAGGGTTTATGGAAAACAACCAGGAGAGTGTGTGTGTGTGTGTGTGTGTGTGTGTGTGCGCTCGAGCGCCGGCCTCCTGCGTGACCCCCCCCACTGGACTTTTTAACAAGCTTTGTCGTTTAATGGTTAAACCTTTCCAATGATGCATGTAACGCCGGGGCAATTACAGCTAAGTGATTTATTGTGCCGAGTTTTGGGGGGGGGGGGGGTGGATGGTAGTCGATCCCACCACAGAGCAAACATTGCCCGTTTTCCCTCCTGGGGCCGGCTGCTCTCTGTTGATGTCATTCCTCAAGTGTCAAGTAAATCTGTGTGTGTGTGTGTGTGTGTGTCTTTTATAACTAGAAGTACGGCTCTCCAAATATGACTCAACACGTGTACCTCTGGTGGACAGACTATGCAACGCCATCACTAACAGGGACGTTGTAGAGTGTCCTCTGGTGGACAGACTATGCAACGCCATCACTAACAGGGACGTTGTAGAGCGTCCTCTGGTGGACAGACTATGCAACGCCATCACTAACAGGGACGTTGTAGAGCGTCCTCTGGTGGACAGACTATGCAACGCCATCACTAACAGGGACGTTGTAGAGCGTCCTCTGGTGGACAGACTATGCAACGTCATCACTAACAGGGACGTTGTAGAGCGTCCTCTGGTGGACAGACTATGCAACGCCATCACTAACAGGGACGTTGTAGAGCGTCCTCTGGTGGACAGACTATGCAACGTCATCACTAACAGGGACGTTGTAGAGCGTCCTCTGGTGGACAGACTATGCAACACCATCACTAACATGGACGTTGTAGAGCGTCCTCTGGTGGACAGACTATGCAACGTCATCACTAACAGGGACGTTGTAGAGCGTCCTCTGGTGGACAGACTATGCAACGCCATCACTAACAGGGACGTTGTAGAGCGTCCTCTGGTGGACAGACTATGCAACGCCATCGCTAACAGGGACGTTGTAGAGGGTCCTCTGGAGGACAGACTATGCAACTAACAGGGACGTTGTAGAGCGTCCTCTGGTGGACAGACTATGCAACGCCATCGCTAACAGGGACGTTGTAGAGGGTCCTCTGGAGGACAGACTATGCAACACCATCACTAACAGGGACGTTGTAGAGGGTCCTCTGGTGGACAGACTATGCAACGCCATCACTAACAGGGACGTTGTAGGGCGTCCTCTGGTGGACAGACTATGCAACGCCATCACTAACAGGGACGTTGTAGAGCGTCCTC
>JAQOOF010000205.1:17500-25000 GCA_029931835.1 Etheostoma nigrum
TCCCGCTACTAGTCCCGGAGCGTTGCCAACATGCGCACACACAATACATCAAAATGTGGGTAATGATCGGGAATGGCGGGCTATGACTTTTCTAAGAGATTTACCGCGCGGTTTTCACAAAATCTGCAAAAAACGGCGAAAATTTCTCATTGACTTGAATGGGAAATGTTCGGGAAATCGCTCAACATCGCTCCAACCCCCCCTCTTTGGGACCGTGCTGTGTCGCCATACTTTAACGTAGAAACATGATTAAAAGTTTAAACCGAAGACGAGACTTTGGCGTTTATTGGGCTGAATGGACGTTCAGATATCAAGCACGGTTTCTCCCAAATTACAGTTTACGTATCGTCCCGTTTTCAGACCGGCTCAGATTTTCCAATGTGTGTGTATGTGGCGGAATGTTCAGAGTTAGAGTGGGGGACAGAGTGGGGGGCTGCGGTACGGATCTCTGGAAGTTTCCCAAACAAATTGCTCTCTCTCCTCCAGTTTTCAGTCTTCAGACTTCATTATTGGTCAAAATGTAGAAAATCTTGTAACTATACATGTAACTATGGAGTCTATCGGACTTAAATTGTTGGCTGTGATCTACCAACTGTCGATTGAATCTATGAAAAAACCATGCAGCTGGAGTACGATTCAGTGATTTTTTTCCCCAAACAAATGTCTCTCTCTCCTCCAGTTTTACCTCTTTAGACATCATAGTTGGTCAAAATGTAGGAAATCTTGTGCCGATCGCAGACATGTAACTATGGAGTCTATCGGACTAAAACTTTTCGCGCTAGGCTCACCAACTGCAGACAGAAAACATTGAAAGAAAGAATCTTGCTCGTACTCTGAGGAAATCACCATAGCAACAGGTTCTGATACTGAGAGGACAGAGGGAGGGGCTGCAGAACGATGTTTTTTCCCAAACAAATGTCTCTCTCTCTCTTCCAGTTTTCAGTCTTCAGACATCATTGTTGGTCGAAATGTAGGAAATCTTGTTCCGGTCGCAGACATGTAACTATGGAGTCTATGGGTACTGTTTTTTACATGGAGTCTGGTTGGTTCAGCGCTAGCTACTTCAGAGCTGTTTCTGGGAAACAGAAAGGTCTTAAATAGGTTTATAAAGTTATATCTCTGAAGGGTTAAGACACTTAACACTTTTATTATTTATTATTAAGTTTTATTGTTATTCGGATGTGCCCCAATAGCAGTCATACTGATAAAATTTCTGCGTAATTTTCTAGTTGATTATTACACATGTATTTCTTATTAAGTTTTATTATTTATTTAACGTTTCTATGTATTTTTTATTAAGTTTTATGTATTTTTTATGTAAGTTTTATTGATATTCACATGTGCACCAAGTAGGAGGCACACTGGTAACATTTCTGCGGAATATATTCTAGTTAAATATATGATGTACATATATGATTACATAATATATTTAATAATATATTATGTAAATATATTATTAAATACATTATGTAAATGTTGTTTTCTTTCAGTTTTATGGTAGAAACAGTTGCAAATGAATTATTATTTTCTTCAATTGAAAATTTTATTCCAATTTTAAAATCTGGAGTTTGAGATGTTTTACTTATCTTGTGAGGACCGACATCTGTTGGCTCCTATAAAACACTCTTTTGTGTGTGTGTGTGTGTGTGTGTGTCTCTCTGTGTGTGTGTGTGTGTGTGTGTGTGTGTGTAGGCCCGTTCCTTCCGCCTCTACAGCCAGGAGGTGGTGGAGCTGGGCCACGGCGTCTCCTTCCTGCTGCTGCTGCCGGCGGCCGACGACGTGTGCTCCGCCCCCGGCCAGACCAACCCCCACACCCCCCTGGCAGGGTTCCTGCACCTGCCTCTGCAGATGTTTGAGCTCGGTACACACAGACACGCACACACACACACGCATGCACGCACGCACAGACACATGCACACACACACATGCACACACGCATGCACGCACACACGCACACGCACACATAGACACTCACACGCACAGCACATATGCACACGCATGCACACACGCGCACACGCATGCCCGCACACACACAGACACACACGCATGCATGCACGCATGCACACACACACATGCACACACACACTCACTCGCGCACAGACACACACGCATGCACGCACACAGACACGCACACACGCGCACACACAAACTACACAGAGACACTCATACACATCAAGCACATATACACATACATAGACACACACACACACATCATAAACGCACGCACACAAGTATTATTATTATTAATTATTAATTAATAATTTCAAGAAGAAACAGTAACATCTCGAGAGTTTTGAGGGAGTTGAACCTTAAATATTTGCAGCGGTGACGTTGATGCAGGACGTCCTGGCTGAGTGGAGGAGGACAGACGGAGCTGTGTTACAAACACACACACACACACACACACACACACATAGACCCACACACAGAGACCCACAGACACACACACACACACACACACAGACCCACACACAGAGACCCACACACAGACAGACACACACACACACACTCCCAGAGACCCACACACAGAGACCTACAAACGCACACAGTCACACACGCATACACACACACACACACATGCACACATTTACCCACACAGACAGACACACATACACACACACACCTAGAGACCCACACACACAGACCCACACAGACAGACAGACACACGCACACACTTACACACCTCCGTCTGCAGGGAGAAGCACTAAATCAGCCTGCAGGCTCCAGCAGGACGACCTCCCTGCTGACCCCCCCCCCCCACACACACACACACACAAGAATGTGTCAATAAGACCCATACACTCTGCACAATACTGTCTCTTTGTACACACTCTGCTGCTGAAGGAAACCAATTGGAATCTGAACATGGAGCTCATTTCTGCCGCTTTAACACCTGAAAAAGAGACTTTCACTGAATATTTTTTAGATCTTTACCTGTTAATAACTATGTGGATTTTCTCTGATTAGCGTCCAGATTTTCTCTGATTAGCGTCCAGATTTTCTCTGATTATTATCCAGATTTTCTCTGATTTGCGTCCAGATTTTCTCTGATTATTGTCCAGATATTCTCTGATTATTGTCCAGATTTTCTCAGATTATTGTCCAGATTTTCTCAGATTATTGTCCAGATTTTCTCTGATAATTGTCCAGATTTTCTCTGATAATTGTTCAGATTTTCTCTGATTATCGTCCGGATTTTCTCCAATAATTGTCCAGATTTTCATAGATTATCATCCAGATTTTCTCGGATTAGCATCCAGATTTTCTCGGATTAGCATCCAGATTTTCTCAGATTAGCATCCAGATTTTCTCAGATCCAGATTTTCTCTGATTATTGTCCAGATTTTCTCTGATTATTGTCCAGATTTTCTCGGATTAGCATCCAGATTTTCTCAGATTATCATCCAGATTTTCTCGGATTAGCATCCAGATTTTCTCGGATTAGCATCCAGATTTTCTCAGATTATCATCCAGATTTTCTCGGATTAGCATCCAGATTTTCTCTGATTAGCATCCAGATTTTCTCAGATTATCATCCAGAATCTCTGATTAGCATCCAGATTTTCTCTGATTAGCATCCAGATTTTCTCTGATTAGCATCCAGATTTTCTCGGATTAGCATCCAGATTTTCTCGGATTAGCATCCAGATTTTCTCGGATTAGCATCCAGATTTTCTCGGATTAGCATCCAGATTTTCTCAGATTAGCATCCAGATTTTCTCAGATTAGCGTCCAGATTTTTTATGTTTTTTATTTACGTCCAATCAGCTGCGCTGCTTCTTTCCTCCCTTCAGTGCACTTCTGCACCTACAAGGAGAAGTTTATCAACCTGTACTGCCGCCTGTCCTCCGTCCTGGACCTGGACGCCCTCATTACCCAGCAGGCATTGCGGGAGGCCATCACCGACAGCGAGGTGGCCACGGCCAAACAGAGACACCAGCTTATCCTGGACTACATCCAGGTACCAAACAAACCATAGACAGTTAAAGAAATGGACCCACAGACCCCGTTGCTCTGGACGGAGACCAGGCTAATTACTGCTAACCAACATTAACATAGACACAGGCTAATTACTGCTAACTTACATGCTAGTTAACATTAACACAGGCACAGGCTAATTACTGCTAACTTACATGCTAGTTAACATTAACACTAGGCACAGGCTAATTACTGCTAACCAACATTAGCATAGGTACAGGCTAATTACTGCTAACTAACATTAACATAGGCACAGGCTAATTACTGCTAACCAACATTAACATAGGCACAGGCTAATTACTGCTAACTTACATGCTAGTTAACATTAACACAGGCACAGGCTAATTACTGCTAACTAACATTAACCTAGGCACAGGCTAATTACTGCTAACCAACATTAGCATAGGTACAGGCTAATTACTGCTAACTAACATTAACATAGGCACAGGCTAATTACTGCTAACCAACATTAACATAAGCACGGGCTAATTACTGCTAACTAACATGCTAGTTAACATTAACATAGGCACAGGCTAATTACTGCTAACTAACATACTAGTTAACATTAACATAGGCACAGGCTAATTACTGCTAACTAACATGGTAGTTAACATTAACTTGTGTTGTCTCCCGTAGCAACTGGACGAGATGCGGCGCGACCTGCGCTGGATCATGGACGCGCTGCAGTCGGCGCGCTACAAGCAGCCGCGCGGCGGCGTGCCGGTCTCGTCGCTGCTGGACGCCGCGGTGGAGAAGACGGACTCCGCCTCCTCCAACATGGACTCCCTGGCCACGCCCTCGCCGGAGCGCCGCCGCCGCAAGACAGTCAGCGGTGAGACGCCGACACGCTCGCGTCTACTTCCTTATTTAACTTTCTTTTCAGTCAGTTTTTACTCAAAATATATTTTTATTTTTTCTCAGGATAATTCAACTTTTTCCCCTAAAATTATTCCTGTTTTTTCTTTAGTTGTCAGTTTTTTGCCAAAAACATTTTTTAATATTTATTTTTTTATTTCAATAGTTTTATTAAAAATATTAAATAATACTTTTTTTCTTGTCTTGAGTTGCCGCTCCAGAGACAAACTTTTTTTTTTTTTAATAGTTTTTCCTCAAATATTAAATAATATTAAATCTTTCCTTTTCTTATAGTCCTCAAAATATTTGTATTTTTTTCTCCGGAGCCAAACTTAGTTTTTTTCATTTTTAATTTTGTTTACTTGTCAGTTTTTTATACAAAATATTCAGAAATATAATTTTTTAAATATTTTTATTTATTTCTCATAGTAGTTTTACCTCAACATTTGGCAGATATGTGTCTTTTTTCCCGGAAAAAAGACGAAAAGCAGCAAAAATAAATTCTCATCATATTTTGACTTTTTTTTTAAATTATTTAGATGTTTGCCAAAATTTTTAGATACTTTTCTTATTATTTAAGTATTCAGAGTTTTAAGTTGCCAGTGACAAACTTCATTCTTTTCTTTCTTTATTTTTCCTTAATTTTTTTTTTCAAGATAATCAATATTTTTTCTCAAAATATTTCATATTTTTTTCCAAATAAAAAAAACTTTATCCTTTTTTTTCTTGTCTTGAGCCGCCGCTCCAGAGACAAAAAAAACAAAAATTCTCAACATAATTCAACTTAATTAATTAATTATTAATTAATTAAATTAATTATTAATTTTTTTTTTTTACATTCACGCTTTATTTCTCCTAACAGTCTATAATATAATATTTTCCCTATATGTCTATTCTTACACCAAAAAAGAAGGAATAAAAAAGAACTATTTATTTATTTATTTTTTTAAATGCGATACCATATTGCCTAGGTTACCGGATGTTGCCTAGGTTACCGGATGTTGCCTAGGTTACCGGATGCTGCCTAGGTTACCGGATGTTGCCTAGGTTACAGAATGCTGTCTAGGTTACCGGATGCTGTCTAGGTTACAGGATGTTGCCTAGGTTACCGGATGTTGCCTAGGTTACCGGATGTTGCCTAGGTTACCGGATGCTGCCTAGGTTACCGGATGTTGCCTAGGTTACAGAATGTTGCCTAGGTTACCGGATGCTGTCTAGGTTACAGGATGTTGCCTAGGTTACAGGATGTTGACTAGGTTACCGGATGCTTCCTATGTTACAGGATGTTGCCTAGGTTACAGGATATTGCCTACGTTACCGGACGCTGCCTAGGTTACAGGATGTTGCCTAGGTTACAGGATGTTGCCTTGGTTACAGAATGTTGCCTAGGTTACCGGATGTTGCCTAGGTTACAGGATGTTGCCTAGGTTACCGGATGCTGCCTATGTTACAGGATGTTGCCTAGGTTACAGGATGTTGCCTACGTTACCGGACGCTGCCTAGGTTACAGGATGTTGCCTAGGTTACAGGATGTTGCCTTGGTTACAGGATGCTGCCTAGGTTACCGGATGTTGCCTAGGTTACAGGATGTTGCCTAGGTTACAGAATGTTGCCTAGGTTACCGGATGCTGCCTAGATTACAGGATGTTGCCTAGGTTACAGGATGTTGCCTAGGTTACCGGATGTTGCCTAGGTTACCGGATGTTGCCTAGGTTACCGGATGTTGCCTAGGTTACCGGATGCTGCCTAGGTTACCGGATGTTGCCTAGGTTACCGGATGCTGCCTAGGTTACCGGATGTTGCCTAGGTTACAGGATGTTGCCTAGGTTACCGGATGTTGCCTAGGTTACCGGATGTTGCCTAGGTTACCGGATGTTGCCTAGGTTACCGGATGCTGCCTAGGTTACCGGATGTTGCCTAGGTTACCGGTCAGCTGATGAACCTCTGTGTCCCCCAGACTCCCTGCTCGGCTCGGACGAGGACGGGTCCTCGGAGGTCTTCCTGCCGACGGACAGCGACTACGACTCCAGCGACGCCCTGAGCCCCCGAGACCTGGACCTGCTCTACTCCCCCCCCCACAATCTTTCCCAGCAGGCTTTGCACTCGCTGGGCGGCAGCGCCCCGGATGTGCTGCAGACCCACGAACTCAGGTGGTCAGTGTGTGTGTGTGTGTGTGTGTGTGTGTGTGTGTGTGTGTGTGTGTGTGAAATGAATACACTAAAAAAAGTTGAAATATTTTGAGAAAAAAAATAAAAATATTTTGAGGAAATTATTACAAGAAATAAATATTTAAAAAATATATATATGTTAAAAAATACTAATATACACGAATATACAAAAAAATTAAAAATACTAACAAAAAGTAATTTGAGGAACGACTGTGAAAGAAAAAGTTGCTTGTTATGAAGTGACTCATAATTAATTAAATTAATTAAAGCTGTTTGTGTGTTTCCTGCGCCAGGTACAGCGTGTGCCCCCCCACAGACTTCCCCTTCTCCCCGGGGCTGACTGGTCCTACGTCCCCCTTCTTCTCCCTCCCCCTCCCCCTCCCCCTCGGGGGACTTCCCTCCCCCCCTTCGGTGTGCCTCGCTCCCCGTCCCTGTCCCGGACCCTCCCGACGTCCCCGTCCCTCCCGCTGTCCCCCAGGTTCTCCGCCGACCCCTTCCT
>JAQOOF010000205.1:32500-47116 GCA_029931835.1 Etheostoma nigrum
AGCGTACCGGCCCGTGGCTACCTTGGTCTCTGATGCTGTTTGTGTCGTTGCTTCCTGTTTGGTTGCCATGGCGTTCCCCCCCCCCCAGGCTGCCTGTTGTTGTTTAAATGTCGCACCGAAGAGACTTCAGAGAAACGACGTAAAACTCCATCGTCACATATATGCACGGCCTTTTTATTAAAATACACAAGTGTGTTTTTTAATGACGGAATAAAAGCTAATTAGCATTAGCATGGCTGCTGTAGTCGGGCATTAACTGTACTGGACCTCGCAGTGGTGGAGTATCATGTGTAGTAGTCGGTATACTGTACTACACTGGACTGTGTGTGTGTGTGTATATGTATGTATATATATATATATATATATATATATATATATATATATATATATATATATACACATGTATGTGTGTGTATACACTCACCTAAAGGATTATTAGGAACACCTGTTCAATTTCTCATTAATGCAATTATCTAATCAACCAATCACATGGCAGTTGCTTCAATGCATTTAGGGGTGTGGTCCTGGTCCAGACCATCTCCTGACCTGGTCCAGACCATCTCCTGACCTGGTCCAGACCATCTCCTGAACTCCAAACTGAATGTCAGAATGGGAAAGAAAGGGGATTTAAGACATTTTGAGCG
Organism: Etheostoma nigrum; assembly: GCA_029931835.1. Taxonomy (NCBI): domain Eukaryota; kingdom Metazoa; phylum Chordata; class Actinopteri; order Perciformes; family Percidae; genus Etheostoma; species Etheostoma nigrum. The sequence goes on from JAQOOF010000205.1 coordinate 33,145, forward strand.
TGGCATGGTTGTTGGTGCCAGACGGGCCGGTCTGCTCAGTTACTGGGATTTACACCCACAACCATTTCTAGGGTTTACAAAGAATGGTGTGAAAAGGGAAAAACACCCAGCATGCAGCAGTCCTGGGGGGGGATGCCTTGTTGATGCTAGAGGTCAGAGGAGAATGGGCCGACTGATTCAAGCTGATAGAAGAGCAACTTTGACTGAAATAACCACTCGTTACAACCGAGGTCTGCAGCAAAGCATTTGTGAAGCCACAACACACACAACCTTGAGGGGGATGGGCTACAACAGCAGAAGACCCCCCCGGGTACCACTCATCTCCACTACAAATAGGAACAAGAGGCTACAATCTGCAAGAGCTCACCAAACCTGGACAGTTGAAGACTGGAAACATGTTGCCTGGTCTGATGAGTCTGGTTTCTGTTGAGACCTTCAGATGTTAGAGTCAGAATGAGAACATGGATCCATCATGCCTTGTTACCACTGTGCAGGCTGGTGGTGGTGGTCTAATGGTGTGGGGGAGGTTTTCTTGGCACACTTTAGGCCCCTGAGTGCCATTGGGCATGGTTTAAATGCCCCGGCCTACCTGAGCCTGGTTTCTGACCATGTCCGTCCCTTTATGGCACCATGTCCCCGTCCTCTGATGGCTACTTCCAGCAGGATAATGCACCATGTCACAAAGCTCACATCATTTACAACTGGTTTCTTCAACATGACAATGAGTTCACTGGACTAAAATGGCCCCCCCAGTCACCAGATCTCAACCTGGACTAAAATGGCCCCCCCAGTCACCAGACCTCAACCTGGACTAAAATGGACCCCCCAGTCACCAGATCTCAACCTGGACTAAAATGGCCCCCCCAGTCACCAGATCTCAACCTGGACTAAAGTGGCCCCCCCACTCACCAGATCTCAACCTGTACTAAAGTGGCCCCCCCAGTCACCAGACCTCAACCTGGACTAAAATGGCCCCCCCAGTCACCAGACCTCAACCTGGACTAAAATGGACCCCCCAGTCACCAGATCTCAACCTGGACTAAAATGGCCCCCCCAGTCACCAGATCGCAACCTGGACTAAAGTGGCCCCCCCACTCACCAGATCTCAACCTGTACTAAAGTGGCCCCCCCAGTCACCAGACCTCAACCTGGACTAAAATGGCCCCCCCAGTCACCAGATCTCAACCTGTACTAAAATGGCCCCCCCAGTCACCAGATCTCAACCTGGACTAAAATGGCCCCCCCAGTCACCAGATCTCAACCTGGACTAAAGTGGCCCCCCCAGTCACCAGACCTCAACCTGGACTAAAATGGACCCCCCAGTCACCAGATCTCAACCTGTACTAAAATGGCCCCCCCAGTCACCAGATCTCAACCTGGACTAAAATGGCCCCCCCAGTCACCAGATCTCAACCTGGACTAAAGTGGCCCCCCCAGTCACCAGATCTCAACCTGGACTAAAATGGCCACCCCAGTCACCAGATCTCAACCTGTACTAAAATGGCCCCCCCAGTCACCAGATCTCAACCTGGACTAAAGTGGCCCCCCCAGTCACCAGATCTCAACCTGTACTAAAATGGCCACCCCAGTCACCAGATCTCAACCTGTACTAAAGTGGCCCCCCCAGTCACCAGATCTCAACCTGTACTAAAGTGGCCCCCCCAGTCACCAGACCTCAACCTGTACTAAAGTGGCCCCCCCAGTCACCAGATCTCAACCTGTACTAAAGTGGCCCCCCCAGTCACCAGACTTCAACCTGTACTAAAATGGCCTCCCCAGTCACCAGAATATATATATATATATATATATATATATATATATATATATATATATATATATATATATATATATATATTCAGCCCCTTGTTGGATCAATGCCACGTAGAATTAAGGCAGTTCTGAAGGAGAATGGGGGTCAAACACAGTCTTAGTATGGTGGTCCTCATAATCCTATAGGTGTGGATAATACTACATGTACTACTACATACACAGTATTAGTATGGTGGTCCTCATAATCCTATAGGTGTGGATAATACTACATGTACTACTACATACACAGTATTAGTATGGTGGTCCTCATAATCCTATAGGTGAGTGGATATGACCATAGATATACCTGTATTTACAGTATGCATATATGTGTATATATATATATTTATAATACCCGAATCTGCCATTTTTGGGGGGGTCATATCGTAGTGGGGGGGTCTGGATGTCCTCTCCCGGGGAACTTTAATTTAACTTCCTGTATTCGGACACTTTATTTAGTGTAAGTGAAGAAGGAAGTACTTCGTCGTTACACGTTTTTCGGGTATTTTCAGCGGGTACATGCCCCCCCCCCCCCCCACCAAACTGGTATCTGTATATTTTGCATCTTTATGATCCCCGTTGTGGTTTTGTATTTATTTACAGCAGCAGGACGTTGTGTGTGTGTGTAGTTTTTTACGGACTGTGTTTTCATGAATGGATTTTTAATTTAACGTTAAATAAAACGCTGTCTTGTGTCGGCTGTTGCAAAAAACTGAGTTTGTCTTCTGTCCAACGATGGGGGGGAAGGTGTGTGTGTGTCTCTGTGTGTGTGTGTGTGTGTCTCTCTCTTTGTGTGTGTGTGTGTCTCTCTCTCTGTGTGTGTTTGTGTCTTTATCTGTGTTTGTGTTTGTGTGTGTGTGTGTGTCTCTCTATGTGTGTGTGCGTGTGTGTGTGTCTGTGTGTGTGTGTGTGTGGCTGTGTCTGTGTGTGTGTGTGTGTGCGTCTGTGTGTGCGTCTGTGTGTGTGTCTGTGTGTGTGTGTGTGTGTCTCTCTCTATGTGTGTGTGCGTGCATGCATGTGTGTGTTTGTGTGTGTGCATGCATGTAAGTGTGTGTGTGTGCGTCTGTGTGTGTGTGTGTGTGTCTGTGTGTGTGTGTGTGTGTAAATAACGGTTAGTTGCAGCCAATCAGAGGTGATGTTGCGGCGAGCTGCAGACCATGTGGTGAGTACCGGGGGGGGGGGGGGTGGAAATGGGATTAATGCAAAGAATCGTAAAGGGATGAATAATAATAATAATAATAATAATAATAATAATAATAATAATAATAATAATGTTGTGTGTCCTCCCTCTGAGACGTAGCGGAGGAGACCGGTACCTTTCTATTGGCCGGGGGACAGGAATCAGTCCCGGAGGCTTTCTATTGGCCGGGGGACAGGAATGTCTCCGGCGTCACGTCCTGCCGTGGCCGCAGGACGCCGCGTGGGAGGGTGTGAACCGCCTGGAATCTCACACCAGCGCTGGAGGGGGGACGGACGCCAGACCACAGGCCGGAGGACTCAGAGGAGATCCTTTATTCATCAGGCCGGGAAACACACACACACACACACAGACACACACACAGACACACACACACAGACACACACACACACAGACACACACACACAGACACACACACACACAGAGACACACACACAGACACACACACACACACACACAGAGACACACACACACAGACACAAACACAGACACACACACACACAGAGACACACACACAGACACACACACACACAGAGACACACACACAGAGACACAAACACACAGAGACACACACACAGAGACACAAACATAGACACACACACAGACACACACAGCGAGACACACACACACACAGAGACAGACACACACACAGAGAGAGACACACACACACACACACAGAGACAGACACACACACAGAGACACACACACACACACAGACACATAAACACACACACACACACACACAGAGACAGACACACACACACATACACAGAGAGAGAGATACACACACACACACACACACACAGAGACACACACACACACAGACACACACACAGAGACACATACACACACACACACAGAGACACACACACACACAGAGACACACACACACAGACACACACACACAGAGACAGACACACACACACACACACACACGTGTTTGTTGACCCGTGCCCGCCACCTTGCAGCCTTCTCACTAAATTGTGCGTCCAAATTGCTCCGGTGTGTGTCTCCATCAAAGGAGTCGCACAACCAACGAGCCGGGGTCCCCAACTGGGAGGCCGTCTGATTGGCCACGAAGATTAAGACCACATCAGAGGGGAAGGAGTCCCGCACGAAGACCGCCGCTGGGCCGTATCAACTGCCGATGTCCCCACACCGTCTGGTGCCTTCGGGCTCAGCGCTGACTTTTCCCGGACCCTGAACGTCCCAAACAAGTTCCAGCTCCGTCAGAGCGTGACCCCGAGTCCCTGGGGGGCCCTCGGGGGCCCGTTCTCCCAGACCCTGACATGAAGTGAAGGATGAAAGGCTTACAAAGAGACAGGAAGTCTTATCTGGCTTCCTGTCCACAGCGCCCGTCACACACGGAAAATTACCCACAATCCTTTTAGAAGGCAACAAACAGTCTTTTCTTTTCTTCTTCTACTTCAGTTTGATGGGAACAAATCAGGAGAGGAAGAAGAGAAGGGGGAGCAGAGTTCAGTTAAGGAGAAAACACAAGACTTTCACCTGGAAACAGGTGTTCATGTCCTGGAGAAGTTAAGGAGAAAACACAAGACTTTCACCAGGAAATAGGTGTTCATGTCCTGGAGAAGTTAAGGAGAAAACACAAGACTTTCTCCAGGAAACAGGTGTTCATGTCCTGGAGAAGTTAAGGAGAAAACACAAGACTTTCACCAGGAAACAGGTGTTCATGTCCTGGAGAAGTTAAGGAGAAAACACAAGACTTTCACCAGGAAACAGGTGTTCATGTCCTGGAGAAGTTAAGGAGAAAACACAAGACTTTCACCTGGAAACAGGTGTTCATGTCCTGGAGAAGTTAAGGAGAAAACACAAGACTTTCACCAGGAAACAGGTGTTCATGTCCTGGAGAAGTTAAGGAGAAAACACAAGACTTTCACCAGGAAACAGGTGTTCATGTCCTGGAGAAGTTAAGGAGAAAACACAAGACTTTCACCTGGAAACAGGTGTTCATGTCCTGGAGAAGTTAAGGAGAAAACACAAGACTTTCACCTGGAAACAGGTGTTCATGTCCTGGAGAAGTTAAGGAGAAAACACAAGACTTTCACCAGGAAACAGGTGTTCATGTCCTGGAGAAGTTAAGGAGAAAACACAAGACTTTCACCAGGAAACAGGTGTTCATGTCCTGGAGAAGTTAAGGAGAAAACACAAGACAGAGGGGAGAGAGAGAGACCGAGGGAGAGACCGAGGGAGAGAGAGAGGGAGAGAGAGAAGGAGAGAGAGAGAGGGAGGGAGAGAGAGAGAGAGAGAGAGAGGGAGGGAGAGAGAGAGAGAGGGAGGGAGGGAGAGGGAGAGAGGGAGGGAGGGACGAGGCTGAAGGTTCTGCTGCCGTCAGAGGCACCTTCAGTCCGGCTGCAGAAGAACCAGAAGAGCCGCAACATGCGGACTAAGAGCAGCGAGCTGCGGGCCGATGAGCCGTCTCTCCGGGCTCTACTGACCGGGGAAGCTCGGGGCTGAGTCCGCCTCTCCCCCCGCAGGGACCGGGGAAGCTCGCGGCTGAGTCCGCCTCTCCCCCCGCAGGGACCGGTTCAGCTCGGGGCTGAGTCCGCCTCTCCCCCCGCAGGGACCGGGGAAGCTCGGGGCTGAGTCCGCCTCTCCCCCCGCAGGAGCCGGATCATCTCTCCACCTCTCTGCTTCTGTCTTTCTGGAAGTTTTGGAGCTCACACTTGGATATGTTCCCTCATACCCCGGGGACTGGATCACAGCCGACCCCCAAGTCCCCGATCTGGTGCCATATAACATTTCTGCCTCTTTTTTTTGTTTTTATTGGCGTTTTCAACATTTTTGTCGTTTCTTTTCACTTTTATGACGTTCATTCTACTTCTTAACCTCTCGCTTTTTTCTACGTTTGTCACGTTTTATTTGCCTGACCCTACCCTTTCAACGTTGTTGGACCCTTTTTGGCATTTTTCCAGATTAATATCTTGCCTGCCTGTATGCCCCGGCCGGCCCGGTGCAGGACTCTCTCCGTCCGATGGATAACTCGTGCTACCTGTGCGCGCTGTTGCTGCTCGCGCTCTCTCTGGAGGGCCTCATGTGCCAACACTACTATCTCTTCCGGCCCATTCCCAGCGACACTCTGCCCGTTGTGGACCTACGGGAGGACCCGGATCCGGCGCTGAACCCCCGGGAGAAAGACCTGAACGATACGGAGCTCCGGAGCGCGCTGGGCAGCCACTTCGACCCGCTGTGCATGTCGCTGTCCGCGCCCCCGCCGGAGGAAAGACACGCTCCCGGGAGCGAGGCTGTAACCGAGGCGGAGCTGCGGCAGAGGCTCTCCGGAGCCATGCCCAAAGACATCCGGGACATGGAGGTCAAGACGAGTCGGAAGCTGCGCCGGTGGCTGCAGCTGTGGCTGTGGGCGTCCTCCGGCTGCCCGGTGGTGTCCGCCTGGAGCGACCTGGGCGGCCGCTTCTGGCCGCGCTACCTGCGGGTGGGCAGCTGCTCCAACAAGCGCTCCTGCTCCATCCCCGAGGGGATGACCTGCAAACCGGCCAAATTCACTTATTTAACGGTCCTGCGATGGCGCTGCCTGCAGAGGAAGGGGGGGCTGAAATGCGCGTGGATCCGCGCTCAGTACCCCGTTATATCAGAGTGCAAATGCTCGTGCGCCAACTGAAAATCAAAACTTTTTAAAAGAGTTTTCAGACATTAACGAGCCATGAGAAAGACACAAACTTGTTTTTTTATAATTATTTTCTTATTATTGTGTCTTTGTGTCAAACATTTCCACATTTTATGCTCGTGCCACGACTGAAAATCCAAATTATTTTAATAAATGGTTGTTTTCAGACATTTAGGAGCCATTTTAACTCTGATGAGTAAGCCAAAAACTTGTTTTTTTTATTATTATTATTATTATTTTATTGTGTCTTTGAGTCAAATATTTCCACATTTTATGTGATTGCAAATGCTAATTTTTGGATATATATATATATAGTTTTGGAGTATTTTCAGACCCAAGCAGAGATCTTTATGAGCCTTTTAAATCTGAGTGAAAACCCCCAAAAACAGCGTCTTTATGGAGGAGGATTGGTGCCACATGTAGAAGAAAAACGTGTTTAAATTCTGAGTTTAAAGGCACAATCCGCACTTTCTTCTGTAGAGTTACGACTTCCTTTCTCACAGTTTTGAGTCGTCGTGTTTTTGAGTTTTACCCTCGTGTCGTCGACCGGCCACTTTGGGTTTTTCAGGGTGAAATTTCAACATTTTGTTGTTCTTTTTCTACACTTTTCTCAACGTTTTTGTCAATTTTTGAAGTTTTATTTTTTTATGTTTTAGTCAATTTTTTAACAATTTTTCTCACATGTTTTTTTTATTTTTTTTTTCCTGCGTTTTTGTATTTTTTGCAACATTTTGTTGTTCTCTTTCTACACTTTTCTTGACGTTTTTGTCAATTTTATTCCAAATTTTTGTCACTTTTTTTTAGTTTTTTTAAAATTTTTGTCAATTTTTCAACAATTCTTTTGTCACTTTTTCTAATTTCTTTGAAGTTTTTTTGTCACTTTTTTGAGTTTTTTGAAATTATGTTTTAGTCAATTTATTAAAATTTTTTGTCACTTTCTCAGCGTTTAAAATAATTTTTTTCTTGATTTTCTTTCTGCGTTTTTGTAGTTTTTTTCAAAATTTTGTTCTTTTTCTACACATTTCTTGACGTTTTTGTCAATTTTCTTCAAATTTTTTAATTGTTTTTTAGTCAATTTTTTTTGTCACTATTTCCGATGTCTTTGATGTTTTTTGTCCCCTTTCTGTCTCCTCTTCATCTCCGTTTCATTAAAGACACTCTTACCGCTCAGACCATCAGATGCACATGTGATGTACATGTTTTTATTTCATAATTATATAACTTTGTATAAAAGGAAGGTCTGTGTAATGTAATCCCATCTACTGTATTTGTATCTTGTTGTATCTGCCTTTATTTATGGTGACAATAAGGACGTTTTCTTGATATTATATCAAATATTAAAAGTTCTGCTCCAAATAGACTGAATATTATAATTTTTCAGTTTGAATCTGAACTTTTCAGGACAATAAATGTCAAAAAGACAAAAGTCATGTTTCCATGTAGTTGTCAAACAAACCTTTAAAACAGGGAGGGCCGAAAAGGGACAAAATCATTGGGGGGGGGGCATCTAAAAAAAAAGGGACAAAATTATTGAAAAAAAGCGCCAAAAAAAGGTAAACAACTTCATAAACAGCAACAAAAACAAAAGGTTAAAAAAAAAAGTGACAAACGCCAGAAAAGAGACAAAATCGTTGGGGGGGGGGGGGGCATCTACGTGTGTGTGTGTGTTTATGTCTGTGTGTGTGTCTCTGTGTGTTTGTGTCTGTGTCTCTGTCTGTGTGTGTGTACCTACAGTGTGTGTGTGTGTCTGTGTGTGTGTGTGTGTGTGTCTGTGTGTGTGTGTGTCTGTGTGTGTGTCTGTCTGTGTGTGTGTACCTACAGTGTGTGTGTGTGTCTGTGTGTGTGTGTGTACCTACAGTGTGTGTGTGTGTCTGTGTGTGTGTGTGTCTGTGTGTGTGTACCTACAGTGTGTGTGTGTGTGTGTCTGTGTGTGTGTGTGTGTGTCTGTGTGTGTGTGTCTGTCTGTGTGTGTGTACCTACAGTGTGTGTGTGTGTGTGTGTGTGTCTGTGTGTCTGTGTGTGTGTGTGTGTCTGTGTGTGTGTGTGTCTCTGTGTGTTTGTGTCTGTGTCTCTGTCTGTGTGTGTGTACCTACAGTGTGTGTGTGTGTCTGTGTGTGTGTGTGTGTGTGTCTGTGTGTGTGTGTGTCTGTGTGTGTGTCTGTCTGTGTGTGTGTACCTACAGTGTGTGTGTGTGTCTGTGTGTGTGTGTGTACCTACAGTGTGTGTGTGTGTCTGTGTGTGTGTGTGTCTGTGTGTGTGTACCTACAGTGTGTGTGTGTGTGTGTCTGTGTGTGTGTGTGTGTGTCTGTGTGTGTGTGTCTGTCTGTGTGTGTGTACCTACAGTGTGTGTGTGTGTGTGTGTGTGTGTGTCTGTGTGTGTGTGTGTGCTGTGTGTGTGTGTGTGTGTGTGTGTGTGTGTGTCTCTGTGTGTTTGTGTCTCTGTCTCTGTCTGTGTGTGTGTACCTACAGTGTGTGTGTGTGTGTGTGTGTGTGTCTGTGTGTGTGTGTGTGTGTGTGTCTGTCTGTGTGTGTGTACCTACAGTGTGTGTGTGTGTCTGTGTGTGTGTGTGTGTGTGTGTCTGTGTGTGTGTGTGTGTGTGTGTGTGTGTCTGTCTGTGTGTGTGTACCTACAGTGTGTGTGTCTGTGTGTGTGTGTGTGTCTGTGTGTGTGTGTGTGTGTGTGTGTGTGTGCTGTGTGTGTGTGTGTGTGTGTCTGTCTGTGTGTGTGTACCTACAGTGTGTGTGTGTGTGTGTGTGTGTCTGTGTCTGTGTGTGTGTGTGTCTGTGTGTGTGTGTGTGTGTGTGTGTGTGTGTGTGTGTGTGTGTGTGTGTGTGTGTGTGTGTGTGTGTGTGTGTGTGTGTGTGTGTGTGTGTGTGTGTGTGTGTGTGCATGCTGACTGCCCCACACTGTTTCTACATACCAGTGCTGTTTACTCAAACTTTATTTATTTTGGGGAAATTCCACGTCTCAGCACGACTGTGGACACAAATCAGTGAAGCTGCTGCAGCGTCTGACACACACACACACACACACACACACACAACGACACACATGCATGCACACACGCACGCTCACATACACACAGACACACACACTCACACAGACACATACACTGTAGGTACACACACATACACTTACACAGACACACGTACACTGCATGTGTGTGTGCATTTCTGTGTGTGTGTGTGTGCGCGTGTGTGTTTCTGAGTGTCTGTGTGTGTGTGTGTGCATGCATGTGTGTCTGTTTCTGTGTGTGTGTGCGTGACAGAACAGACTGATAAACACAAACTCTCCGTATGAATCCACACAGTTAAATTTTTATTTTAAGTATTTATGATTTATTTGAAATAAGTTGGAAATGGCAGAGAGGCACGCAGTCGGCCAATAGGAGCACCAGATACATATTTACAAATATAAATTAACACATAACTCCAAAAGACACTGGAACAGCAAATGTTATTAAAATGGTATAAAAATGGGTAAATATGAGTGATAATGTGCAAGGAATACTGTCGATAATACAAATTAAAAACAGACATTCATAACAGCTTTGGTCCAAAGAAAGACGAGAAGTTAAGGAGAAAACACAAGACTTTCACCAGGAAACAGGTGTTCATGTCCTGGAGAAGTTAAGGAGAAAACACAAGACTTTCACCAGGAAACAGGTGTTCATGTCCTGGAGAAGTTAAGGAGAAAACACCAGACTTTCACCAGGAAACAGGTGTTCATGTCCTGGAGAAGTTAAGGAGAAAACACAAGACTTTCACCAGGAAACAGGTGTTCATGTCCTGGAGAAGTTAAGGAGAAAACACAAGACTTTCACCAGGAAACAGGTGTTCATGTCCTGGAGAAGTTAAGGAGAAAACACAAGACTTTCACCAGGAAACAGGTCTGTCTGTCTGTGTGTGTGTCTGTCCGTGTGTGTGTGTGTGTGTGTGTTAGGGATGGGGAAAACATTAATACAGCATAGTATTATGACATTTTCAGTGAGAATACAGACATCTATTATTATAATATATATTATATAATGTATACTGTAATATATATTATAAGTGGTCAGTCTGTGTGTGTGAGTATCTGTTTCCTTGTTTGTGTGTGTGTGCATTGTGTGTGTCTGTCTGTGTGCGTCTGTATGTGTGTGGGAAACCAACCGCAAAGAAAATCACAAAATCTTGGAAAACATGGCCAAACCCTAAAAAAAAGTGAACTAAACTTGGAAAAAAATGGTAAAGAATTAATAGATTGTGTCATTTATGTTCTATTAATATCACGTCCATTGACCTCCACTGGGTCTCCGTTGTTCTCCGTTGACTTCCAGTCCTCCCAGAAAAACACAGTTGTTTTGGGATTGTTGCAAAAATCCTTTAAATATGCGGCACGTTATATAATATTTTGGGATATTTATGCACTTTAATGCAATGAAATTCCGGGAACTTGCCACTTCATAACGGCATTTTTCTACTTTCTGATGAGATTGTTGTGATTTTTTTGCAAGTTATTTTGCGCGTGAATTGGCAATTTATGGAGCCAAAAAGCCCCCCCCCCCCCCCCCCCGACGCATAAATATGCAGAATTTGGCTGACATGAGTTAAAAAATAACCCAAAACTGAGCTGACATGTCAGATATTGTAGGATAAAATATGCATAACCCCATGCATAATCACACTAATGCTTCACGAGAAAGTGTCCAAAATGTCCCGAACACAGCGGACATAAAGAGAGAAAGATGTTTGGGACTTTTTGGGGTTATGACATCATGCAAGCCCTGCGTCATTTTGCGCGGAAATCTGTAATTTATGCAGCAAAAGTGCAGAAAATTGGCTGATTATGCGTTGAATTATGTGATGTCATAATCAGGTTTTTCTGGAGGGACGGGGTAGCTGCTGGAGGACGGACGGAGGACTCCAGGACGGAGACCTGATCAGAATCCTCCTCCAGGGGGGGGGGGGGAGGTCCGGCTCCGTCCACGTGGCAGTCCAAAAAAAAAACCTTAAATCTGGGTAAAAAAAAAACCTTAAATCTGGGTAAAAAAAAACCCTTAAATCTGGTGAAAGTGTGTTTCCATCCATAAACACCTGTTACGTAATGACATCACAATGTCACGCTATTCTAGACTGGTACATCGGCCTGGTTTGAGACATTTTAAGGTGTTTCCGTTCATTTTCACTGAATCACGACATTCAACAACAACAACGACGTGTTTCTGGACAAAATGGCTGCCGTCTCCATCACATGATCACTATGGGACAGGTTGTCATAGAGATCGTGTTCCAGCTGATAGGACATATCGAGCTATAATAACACAACAATGACACTATCAACACATCGCTATGACGACACAGGTCCAACTTGCCCCCCCGGCACCGCTGAGAGACTCTTTTCTGAGACATGTCTCTCTGTCTGAGCATCTCCCATTGTCTCCGCAGGACGTCCCACGGCTCGTCCTAACCTTTGTCGGCCGTTTCCTTCACGAGTTCCTGATAAATTAAATCCAGAAAGTCTCTCGTCTCCTCGTCCCCCCCCCCCATCTGTCTTTGTCCCCCCCCCCCCCCCCATGTGGGAGACAGAGAGGAAACACTGGGGGACATGAACTAGAACTTCGTCTTCTGCGTTTTGTGGCGGGTTGCAACCATAAAATGACCTAAAACTTAATCATCACATAAGCCGAATATCATCAAGAAAATCTGATGAGACAATTGAATTAGCATTAGCATGAAAGAGGCGGGACTGTCAGGAAGGAAGCGTTGCCGTGGTGTTGCCATGGCGTTGCCGTGGCGTCGCCGGCGCCCTTCAGTGATTCCGAGAGTTAAAGAATCCCACGCTGGTCGGCGACTCCTTCACCGTCACCGTGATGAAGTTTGCCGTGACGTCGGTGACGGACACGTGCTCCAGGAGGCTCCGCGCCGGCCGCCAGTCCGTCTCCGTGTCGGACTCCGTGGCGCCGTTGCCGAGGCTGGGTCTGCTGTTGCTAGGAAACGGCGAGGCGTCGTGCTCCGACTCGCTGCTGCTCGTGTCGTCCGAGTCGCCGGTGCTGAGCTCGTTCACGGTCCGGTTCTGAGCGGCGAGCGCGTGTTTCCTCTCCTCGAGGCGCCCGCCGCCGCTCCCCGCCATCTTCTTAGTCTCCGCCCCCCTGTCCTCCCGTAACCTCCCGTGCTCTGCCGGTCCAGGGCGCTGCCCGCCACCGCCCCCCGACGTTCGAGTCTCCTTGACGCCCCCCGCTCCTCCTTTTACACCAACGCCGCCGCTCCTCAGGCTCGACCTCGCCGCCGCTGCGCCGCCGGTTCCCTGCAGGCTGCTGGCGGCCGGGGGCTTGCCGGCGCTCTGCAGGTTGAGAGCTTGGAGGTTGAGCGCCTGGTTGGCTCGGTCTCGGGGGGCGGGGGGTGCCTTGGAGAGGTTCTGCTGCCGGTGTTGAACCGTGGCGCCCTCCTGCCTCCGCTGGCCCAGCGGGGAGCGCTGGGTTTGCATGAAGCCGCCGTGCGAGCCCAGCGACCCCGAACCGGCGCCTTGTTTCAGAGCCTTGTACCCGTCCCCTCGGCCGCCACCCGTGTCAGACCCGGACAGAGAGTTCCTCTGGGGGGACGGGCTGGTTTTGCTGTAGGAGGAGGACGGAGACATGGAGCGGCTGGTCCACATACACCCCAGGGACCCCGGTTTGGAGGCGCCTGGCGCCGGGGAGAAGGAGCTGGCGGACGTCTGGGCGGCGGCGGCGGCCTCGTCTCTGGAGGCGCGGCTCATCCCGGTGTAGGTGAAGCTGGCCGGCTGCAGGGGCTTCTTCACGCCGGGCCGAGGGTCCTCCCGGGGGGGTCGGAGCACCTGGTGGCGTGGAGGCGGAGGGGAGGGAGGAAGAGGCGGCGGCGGCGGGCCGCTCTTCGCCTGCCGTAGCGCCCGCAGGTCCGGGTGCAGAGGCTTCCTCCCACGCTTCTTCTTGCAGGGGGGGTCGGGTTTGGCGAGCACGATCTGCGGCCTCTTCTGCGGGACCGGGAGGACCCGCGGGCCGGGCTGCACCTTCTTGATGTGATCTTCGTCCTCGGAGGAAGAGGAGGACGGGGACGATGACAGGGCGGAGGAAGAGGAGGACGAGGAGCGGCTGTCCTTCGGGGCGACGGGTAAAGGAGGCTGAAAAGATGAGAAGAAGGGTTTACTGGAGGGATGAACGATATATCGCAACATATATATCGCAACGTATATATCGCAACATATCGCAACATGTATCGCAACATATATATCGTAACATATATAGCGCAACATATATAGCGCAACATATATAGCGCAACATATATATCGCAACATATCGCAACATGTATCGCAACATATATAT
>JAQOOF010000206.1:0-7500 GCA_029931835.1 Etheostoma nigrum
TGTGTCTGTGTGTGTGTGTGTGTGTGTGTGTGTGTGTGTGTGTGTGTGTGTGTGTGTGTGTGTGTGTGTGTGTGTGTGTGTGTGTGTGTGTGTCTGTGTGTGTGTGTGTGTGTGTGTGTGTGTGGGGGGCTTCTCTTACATGTCGGGGTTTTTGATTGTTGCCAAAATCCTAGATTAAGCGGCACGTTTTCTTAAAAAATGCGACAGAATATTTGGGATATTTACATTATTTAATATAATGAAATCTAACAATTTGTTTTTATTTGAAAAATAATTTTACATTTTTAAAATTATTTTACTGGAAATATATTTTCTCTTGAACTTCTAAAACAACATTTTGCTTTGATCATTATTTTAACTTGAAATATTACAATCTTCATGAATTATAAAATTTGGTTTTACCTGAAAATATTTTCACTATTTCAAAGTAAACGTAACCATGGTAACACATTAATGGTAAACATTGCGTCACACACGTCCACAGATCGGGTTTGTGTCACTTTATTTGATGTTTTTTTGTCCGATAAGAACTACAGATCCCAGATTCCTGATGTCACTCTAACCGCCCCCGCCCCCCCTGTTGCCCTGTTGCCCTCAGGGACGCCTACAGGGTGGCGCTGGCGCCCCACCACCCCTGGGTGCTGCGCCAGGCGGCGGAGTTCGTGTTCCTCGCCCTGCCGGACCGAGGCTACTTCCTGCAGCTGGTCTGCGTGCACGCGCAGCGCGACGCCGCGCCCGTCCTGCGCGCCGTCATCGACGCGCTGGCGCTCGTGCACGCGCAGACGCAGCGGATCCTCGCCGAGCACGGCATGCTGGAGCTGCCCTGAACGCACCGCCGGAGCTGCCCTGAACGCACCGCCGCCGTCTGACTGTACGTACACAGACACCCATCTGCTGTCTCTACCTGATCTGAGTCTCATGCTCACATTTAAACAGTTTACAACTGTCATGCTCAAACTAGTGAAATCCATTAAATAATAAAGTTTTCTCATTATGAACAATAATAGAAGATGGGAATCATTTCAGAAACGTTGTAGCTAGCTGTGGTTGTTTGATGCTATGCTAACGTTAGCTCAAAACACCATTCAACTGACAGCCTTTGTTGTGTTTGATGCTAACTTGTAGCTAAGCTAGCAGTGAACCACCTTCGTTAAGTAGGTCCATTTTTACTGTGTTGACGTTACAGAAGTCTCTCGTTAGCATCTCGGAGGCTACTTCAGACGTTAGCATCATTAGCATCTCGGAGGCTACTTCAGACATTAGCATCGTTAGCATCTCGGAAGCTACTTAAGATGTTACTGAAGTCTCTCGTTAGCATCTCGCAGGCTACTTCAGACATTAGCATCGTTAGCATCTCGAAGGCTACTTCAGACATTAGCATCGTTAGCATCTCGGAGGCTACTTCAAACATTAGCATTGTTAGCATCTCGGAGGCTACTTCAGACACTAGCATTGTTAGTATCTCGGAGGCTACTTCAGACATTAGCATCGTTAGCATCTCGGAGGCTACTTCAGACATTAGCATTGTTAGCATCTCGAAGGCTACTTCAGACGTTAGCATCGTTAGCATCTCGGAGGCTACTTCAGACATTAGCATTGTTAGCATCTCGGAGGCTACTTCAGACATTAGCATTGTTAGCATCTCGGAGGCTACTTCAGACATTAGCATTGTTAGCATCTCGGAGGCTACTTCAGACATTAGCATCGTTAGCATCTCGGAGGCTACTTCAGACATTAGCATCGTTAGCATCTCGGAGGCTACTTCAGACACTAGCATTGTTAGTATCTCGGAGGCTACTTCAGACATTAGCATTGTTAGCATCTCGGAGGCTACTTCAGACATTAGTATTGTTAGCATCTCGGAGGCTACTTCAGACTATAGCATTGTTAGCATCTAGGAGGCTATTTCAGACATTAGCATTGTTAGCATCTCGGAGGCTACTTCAAACATTAGCATTGTTAGCATCTCGGAGGCTACTTCAAACATTAGCATCGTTAGCATCTCGGAGGCTACTTCGCATGTCCGACTCAGATCTGCCCTCTCCTCTCCTCATATTGGGCAGTGACACTGTCGTACAGAGCTTCAAAATAAAGAATTCCTAATCCCAAAAATGTTAGTTTTAAGGACGTTTTACGTGCACTGTGATCGATTTTAACTGATTAATTTAAGACTCAAATAAAGTACAAATACCTCAAAGCTCTACTCGAGTAAATGTACTTTGTTACTGTCCGCCACCGCTGGTCAAAACGTCCTCATAAATAATTAGAGTGGGAAATGGTCGACAGATCATAGTTTATTTTGGTCTCAGACATGTTTTACAGTGAAATACGTCAGGATATAAGCAGGAATACTGGAGGGACGCATGCACTTTAAGAGAGAGACAGACACACACAGAGAGAGAGAGAGAGACAGACACACACAGAGAGATAGAGAGAGACAGACACACACAGAGAGAGAGAGAGAGACAGACACACACAGAGAGAGAGAGAGACAGACACACACAGAGAGAGAGAGAGACAGACACACACAGAGAGAGAGAGAGACAGACACACACAGAGAGAGAGAGAGAGAGAGACAGACACACAGAGAGAGAGAGAGAGAGAGAGACAGACACACACAGAGAGAGAGAGAGACAGACACACACAGAGAGAGAGAGAGACAGACACACACAGAGAGAGAGAGATACAGACACACACAGAGAGAGAGAGATACAGACACACACAGAGAGAGACACATACACACAGAGAGAGACACATACAGAGAGAGAGAGACACATACAGAGAGAGAGAGACACACACAGAGAGAGAGAGAGACACAGACAGTCAGACAGAGAGAGACAGAGAGAGAGAGACACACAGACAAAAAGACAGACAGACAGAAAGACACACAGAGAGAGCGAGACAGACAGACAAAGTCGTGTAAGAATGTAAGGAATACATCTCTGTACAGTTTCAGGAAATGTGGAGAAATAAAACCGTAACAGAAAGAAAAACCATCAATTACACTTTTATTTTTAATTTAACCGTCCTGGTGTCCTCCAAAAGTTTCTACATCAGAAATTTGTGTTTTCTTTCAACCAAATATAACCAAAAATAACAAATAACATGGATGGTTTGTGGTCAAAGTCAATGGAACGCTGTTTACTAGTAAAATAAATGATCAGCTGACTACTAACTACTACTCGTAAAAATCACACTAATAACCTGAAACTCGCGATAAAAAGGGACAAAAAAACACAAAAATATGTAAAAAAAACAAACAATTTTTTATATAATGTTCAGGAAATGTAGTTTTGTTTCTTTTTTCTATCAAAAAGCTTCAAAACCAACAACACGTAATACTTTATATGTATATTTACAACAACTTGTTTAATGTATAACAAAAAAAGTGTTGTTGTTGTACAAAGTAATGTTAAAAAAAGTGACATTAAAGAAACGTTTTAGTTCTTTAACTGGATTTTTTTTTTTTTTTTACAAAAACTTTTAACATTGTAAAACATGTAAAAATTTCCTAAACAACAACGAGACACCAATCCTTAAAATCCCTTCGGCGATGCGTTCAGGAGCGGCTCTTCTTCTTCTCCTGATAAAAAGATGACAAAAAAAAATAATAATAAAATAATTGACAAAAGTGACAAAAATGTTGGAAAAAATATGTAAAAATACAAAAAAGACAAATGTTTATCTATTTTTCGGGAAATGTAGTTTTTCAAAACCAACAACACTTAATACTTTAGTTCTTCTTTAACTAGATGGCTTTTAAAAAAAAAAGTATATATATATATATTTTTACATATATATTTACATTTAACTGTTTAACGTATAACAAAAAAAGAATAAACATTAAAAAAAAGTGTTAAAAACAAATGTTAAAAAAGTGACATGCCGGAAAACACCACAAACGTGGGAACAAAACAACAAATGTTAAAAAGAAAAATGGTTTTAAAAAAAAACTAAAATGTCGGAACAAACATCAAACGTCACTTTAGTTCTTTAACTCGATGTTATTTATTTTATTTTTTTACAAAAACATTTTTTACGGGTCTCTTCGGCGTCTCAGGAAAAAAAACAACAAATGTCAAAAAAAATTGAAAAAAAGTGACAAATGTTAAAAAATTGAAAAAACAAATGTTGAAAAAAATTGGAAAAAACAAATGTAAAAAAAATTGAAAAAAACAACAAATGTTAAAAAAAATTGAAAAAAACAACAAATGTTAAAAAAAATTGAAAAAAACAACAAATGTTCAAAAAATTGAAAAAAAACATGTTAAAAAAAATTGAAAAAAACTACAAATGTTAAAAAAAATTGAAAAAAGTGACAAATGTTTAAAAAAAATTGAAAAAAGTGGCAAATGTTTAAAAAATTAAACAACAACAAATGTTTAAAAAATTTGAAAAAAACAACAAATGTTAAAAAATATTGAAAAAAAAACAACAAATGTTAAAAAAATTGAAAAAAATCAACAAATGTTAAAAAAATTGAAAAAAAAAAATGTTAAAAAATTGAAAAAAAGTGACAAATGTTTTTAAAAAAGTGACAATGAAAACAATGACCAATGTTTAAAAAAAAACTAAAATGTCGGAACAAACACCAACTGTTCACTTTTATTTTTTTACAAAAAACAACCTGAAGTTCTCGAATGTTAAACGCTTCCTAAACAACAACGGGACACCAATCCTTAAAATCTCTCCGGCGTCTCAGGGCGCCGATGCGTTCAGGGGCGTCGATGCGTTCAGGGGCGGCGATGCGTTCAGGGGCGTCGATACGTTCAGGGGCGGCGATGCGTTCAGGGGCACCTCCTCCTCTTCTTCTTTCCCGGCGCCCCCGTGGCTCTTCATGTGCGTCTTCAGACAGTGGCTCTGCGTGAAGGCCCGGTCGCAGAGCGTGCACCGGTACGGCCGCTCGCCGTTGTGCGTCCTCATGTGCACCGTCAGGTGCTCCTGGCGCGAGCACGCCTTCCCGCACACGCCGCACACGAACCCCTTGATGCCGAGGTGCGACCGCACGTGGTTGTTCAAGTGGCTCTTCCGCTTGAAGAAGCGCCCGCACTCAGTGCAGCCAAACGGCGCCTCGCCCGTGTGCGTGCGCATGTGCGCCGTGCGCTCGCCGTTGGACACGAACCCCTTGCCGCAGGCGGCGCAGGCAAACGGGCGCTCGCCGCTGTGCACGCGCCGGAAGTGGGCGTTGAGCGTGTGGTTGGTGGTGAAGGTGTCGCAGCAGACGTGGCACAGGAACGGGCGCTCGCGCACCGTGTGCGTCAGCTGGTGCGACCGCAGCGTGCTGGCCAGCCGGAAGCGCTTCCCGCAGACGTCGCAGCCGTGGCGCCGCTCCGCCGAGTGGATCGTCTTGTGGCGGAACAGCGACCGCAGGTCGGTGAGGAGCTTGCCGCAGACGTTGCACTGGTACTTGTCCCGCCCGCCGTGCGTGCGGACGTGCGCCCGGAGCTGCCCCCTCAACCCGAACGACCTCGGGCAAACCTCGCACTTGTGCGGCTTGTCCTCCACGTGGACCCAGCGGTGCACGCCGAGACTCGCCACGCGCGAGAAGGCTTTGCCGCAGACGTCGCATTTGAACGGGCGGTCGCCCGTGTGCCGTGTGGTGTGGCCCTTGAGGCCGGTGACGGTGAAGAAGGCCATGGAGCAGTACGGGCACTCGTGGGTCTTCTGGTACGTCTTGAGGTGTCCCTTTAAGTCTTCCGGCGAGGCGAAGGTCTCGCCGCACACGCCGCAGACGTGCGCCGGTTCCTCGGCGTGTGTCCACGCGTGTTTGATCAAACTGCCCGTCATGCGGTACCAGACGCCGCAGATCTTACACGTCTTTTTACGCTCGATCAGCGTCCCCTCCGCGACCAACGGCGAGGCGCGGCGCTTCCTGCGGGGCGGCTCGGGACGGGTGTCGGGGTTCCAGTCGGCGTCTCCGTCAAACGCCTCGTCTCGGCTCTCGGCGTCCTCCGTCTCCACGTCCTGCTGCACAGCGCTGACGAGCAGAAACCATTCTTTAGTCATTCATGTCGACTAACGTGAACAAACATCTTTGAAATTGGGCGAGAACGAACTACGAAAAAAATCCCCTTGTTAAATTACCTTGAAGTTTCATCACGTCCCATCCCCACAGCAGCCGCGGACAGAGAGTCCGCCGGGGCGTCATCGTTGCTCCATGAAAGGTTAGGATCGTCTTCTTCTTCGTCTTCATCCTCCTTTCCTGTCTAGACCGGTTGATGTTTATCATACAAAGAAAGTCCAAAAATCACAACATTTAGAGGACAACTATACTACAGTATATGATGAAGAACCTACAGTAGAGCGTCCTCTGGTGGACAGACTATGCAACGCCATCACTATCAGGGACGTTGTAGAGCGCCCTCTGGTGGACAGACTATGCAACGCCATCACTAACAGGGACGTTGTAGAGCGTCCTCTGGTGGACAGACTATGCAACGCCATCACTAACAGGGACGTTGTAGAGCGTCCTCTGGTGGACAGACTATGCAACGCCATCACTAACGGGGACGTTGTAGAGTGTCCTCTGGTGGACAGACTATGCAACGCCATCACTAACAGGGACGTTGTAGAGCGTCCTCTGGTGGACAGACTATGCAACGCCATCACTAACAGGGACGTTGTAGAGCGTCCTCTGGTGGACAGACTATGCAACGCCATCACTAACGGGGACGTTGTAGAGCGTCCTCTGGTGGACAGAATATGCTACGCCATCACTCAAAATGGTTGCCCGTCCATAGTAAATACATATTAACTACATGAAGTAAACCTTGAGTCGGATGTAGAGGGACTTGGTGATCCTGAAGACGTTCTCCGGCGTCAGGTTCTCCACTCTGAGTCTCTGGAGCCGGCGGCTGCGGTCCGACTTGAAGATGGCGAAGGTTTTGTCGTCTCCGGCGAGCTGAGGGAAGCTGGAGCGCAGCAGGGACAGGAAGTCCTCCTCCGTCATCCCGCGGGGACACAGCATCTCCCGCACCCGCGACTTCAGAAACACTGGAACAGGAAACACGACTTCTGAACCATCGCACCATCCAGGTTACAACGCAACACCATGTAATAACATGTAATAACACCACCATGTAATAACAACATGCAATAACGCAACACGTAATAACACATGTAACATCATATAATAACACATGTAACATCAAATAATAACACAGGTAATATCATGTAATAATGCAACACGTAATAACATGTAATCACATGACCATGTAATTACACCATGACAACGTAACAACAACAACCTCACGTAACAACAACAACCTCACGTAACAACAACCTCACGTAACAACAACCTCACGTAACAACAACCTCACGTAACAACAACCTCACGTAACAACAACCTCACATAACAACAACCTCACGTAACAACAACAACCTCACGTAACAACAACAACCTCACGTAACAACAACAACCTCACGTAACAACAACAACCTCACGTAACAACCTCACGTAACAACCTCACGTAACAACAACAACCTCACGTAACAACAACA
>JAQOOF010000206.1:27500-30000 GCA_029931835.1 Etheostoma nigrum
CAAGTCCAAGACCAGGACTAGTTGAGACCAAGTCAAGACCGAGTCGAGAGATTCGAGTCCAAGACCAGGACTTGTTGAGACCAAGTCAAGTCTGAGTCCAAATACCAGCGAGTCTGAGACAAGACCGAGTCCAAAGACCAGAGAGTCCGAGACAAGTCCGAGACCATAGAAAAACGGTCTCAAGTCCGGATTCAAATCCAAGACCAGACCGGAGAACTACAGCCCTGCTCTGTACTAAGGTGCATATTACAATAAACTTGAACACATTGTGCCGTTTGTCTTCCAGGTTCGACGTGGATGAACATCCTGAACGGTCTGCTGGAGGTGGTAGGGGGGGTGATAGCCGGACTGATCCTGGGTCTGTTCCTGTGCTGTGTCCCCGGCAAAGACCAGGTGAGGATGGTGCTTGCTCTACCAAATGAGCTACCCGGGTGCCATGTTTCATGCCATCTTAAATGTACATGTTATGAAACTGTTGGACTGTTGTGTGCAGGAGGACCTGGTGTTGACGAGGACTCTCATGCTGTTGGGTCTGTCCATATTCTCGGTGTTCTTCAGTCGCGTTATTGGTTTTTCAGGAGCCGGCAGTCTCTCGGTGCTGGTGCTCGCCTTTCTGGCTGCTCTGGGCTGGAAGACCGACAAGGTAACACGCTTCCGAATCACTTTAACCCTCGTGTTGTCTTCCCGTCAACCATGAACTTGTTGTCCTTCAGGGACGATATTGAAAATTAACTTTTTTGCACTTTATCCCTACTTTGTCGTCCAGACAGTCATTGGAGTCACAGGACAGTTTTCTACTGTCCCGGGACTGTCATGGGAGTCACAGGACAGTGTCCTACTGTCCCAGGAAGTCATGGCAGTCACAGGACAGTCCTACTGTCCAGGAAGTCATGGAGTCACAGGACAGTGTCTGGGAGTCACAGGACAGTGTCCTACTGTCCCGGGACTGTCATGGAAGTCACAGGACAGTGTCCTACTGTCCCAGGACAGTCATGGCAGTCACAGGACAGTGTCCTACTGTCCCAGGACAGTCATGGCAGTCACAATCACACTTCAAAGCACTTGGCTTGACTTCTTCCCTTCACATGTCAGGTTGAATTTATCTGCTTTTGAGATAGTACAGCTATTCAAGGGATGGAGATTGGGGGGCGGGGGTTTTAGTGTATAAGTGGACTCTGCAGAAGTTGCTCTGCAGTCCATCTCTGGACTCATTGAAGTGTAAGTGATTAACTCCTTGTGCAAGTAAACTTTGTTAAAGTGACTCTTTGTCGTCTTTTGGTCCTTCGAGCCGAATCCCAACAACCCTCCCTCCTCCCAGGTTTGGAACCTGAAAACAGTGCACGGGGGAGTAGAGGACTCTCGTTGAAAAAGACCTCCAACTCAATTGTTAATCAACAGAGGCTGGGATCCTGCTGAGAGACAAGTCCAGTGACAAGATCACTGGACTTTGTGAAAGTGACTCCAGTGACTCTTTGTCGTCTTGTGGTAATGACTTGTCTTACAGGGTAACAGTGGGTTCATGCATTGCTCTGTGTTCAGTCCCTGGCGGCAGCACCTTGTTGGACTTCTTAGAGCCGCAACTCCAACGTCAGCATGTGTTTGTAGTTGTCCTACTGTCTCGGGACAGTCATGGGAGTCACATGACAGTGTCCTACTGTCTCAGGACAGTCATGGGAGTCACATGACAGTGTCGTACTGTCTCATGTCAGTCATGGGAGTCACAGGACAGTGCCCTACTGTCCCAGGACAGTCATGGTAGTCCACTATTTAACTGTTACTACTGACTGATGCTGAGAATGCAAAAGGCATTTAGTATTTTGTTGCTGTGGTACTCTGGACCAGAGCTGTGGTCAAGACCACCTTTGTCGAGTCCAAGATGTCCAAGTCCAGGACTAGTCGAGACCAAGTCAAGACCGAGTAAACTCGGTTGTGTGTATTTCCAGGCTCCGGTGGCGGCCATGGTGGTCCAGTCCTGGGACGTCTTTCAGCCGCTCCTCTTCGGTCTGATCGGAGCAGAGATCTCCATAAAAACCCTCAGCCCCAGCACCGTGGGTAAGAACCACACTCACACCAAACCAACGTGGACCCGGTAGCTAGAAACCAAGTGGACTGGTTAGACAACAGCTGCTCAACTTCCCCCGACTCCCCAAAAACGTTGGTGTGCTTTTTGTTTGGATGACTAGCGTAAAAGAAGGTTGAAGGAAGGCACTAGAGAGGGTCAAATGCCTTTAATATTTAATATATATATAATTTAATATCTTCTTGACTTCAAAAGTCTTTTCCTACAAGTCTTATAGAGGATTACTCCTCAACGCAGCGGGCCCAGGTTCAACTCTGACCTGCGACCCTTTGCTGGATGCAAGATCCTGCAGGTAACTGGTTCATACTAGCCTAGCGTAGCCTAGCAAAGATCCTGCAGGTAACTGGTTCCAACTAGCCTAGCTTACCCTAGCAAAGATCTTGCAGGTAACTGGTTCCAACTAACCTAGCTTAGCCTAGC
>JAQOOF010000207.1:0-46993 GCA_029931835.1 Etheostoma nigrum
TATGATGTTTTTGTTGAGTTATTATTACACAATAATTTCTCAGACCATTTTGAATCCCCCAACAAATAACCCATATTACAAAAAAGACTAAACTAATAAAAACTAAACTAAAACTAAGCATTTTCAAAAAATATAAAACTAAACCAGCATATGGAGGACCATGTCTTTCTTATTTATTTATTGAGCATTTATTTATTTCTGTATTTATTTTTAAATATGAAAGACATGGTCCTCCATACCAGCAAACCCGCTTTCAAAACTAATTAAGACTAAACTGAATTTGAAAACAAAAAGTCTAAATGAAATAAAAACTAATGAAAAATGCAAAACTATAATAACCTTAGACTGGTACTGCCATTTTGTTTTGTCAGCGTCAAAAACATCGTGGCAGAGAATCGTGATCTTAATTCTAAGATTAAATATCGTGATTCCTATTTTCCCCGAATCGTGCCGGCCCAACGTCCGCTCGGCTTCATATGACCTGTGTTCCTCTCTACGGTAACTTTCTCTCTTCTGTTCCAGGATCTCCTAATGTCGGACTGAATGTTGCTGTTGCCGTTCTTACAGCTGTTATTGGTGTTGTTTTTTTCTAGCTCGGCCTATAAAAGAGGTAAGTTTATAAATAAAATATTGTATCAACATTTTCATATATATATATACAATATATAGATATGTTTAGAGTCTTTGAGGTAGTTTTATCTTCAGTCATTAATATTTCTGTTGGTATTTATTTATTTATTTATTTATGTATTTATTTATTTCTTTACACCAGAGTAGGATCAAGCCAGTTTGATTTCCTCTTAACTTTGTTTTCTCTCCTGCAGGATCACAAGTCCCATCTAGGTAAGGGAAGACAGCACGCTCTTATTGTGAAGGTTTCATTAGAGTGTGTGATTGATGGGTGTTTGGTATTTAGTGATCATGTTTTCAGCACACGTGGAGAGGAGGCTCTTCTCTCTGTGGGAGAGTGACAGGTCATACTATATGTATCAAACTATAAAAACTAGAGTGTGTCTGGCTCTGTTCCAAGGTGATATTATCAATGGCAATTTATTTATTAAGCACCTTTACATTAAAAGACAACATAAGCATAGTATGAACAACAAAAATATGAATACAGTACAAGCATCACACACACACACACACCTGAGACAACAGTCAGTTGTCTCAGGTGACTTTGTCTGAAGTCGTTGACGTGTAAACATGTAACTGTTTCAGATAAATCTGCATGGAGGGAACTTCTGTGGTCTCTGGTGTCTTTGTGGACTCCTCGTCTCACAATGTCTTCACATAGTCAGCAAGTAAATTACTTTAATTTCAATTTCATAAAAAAACTAACTTATGGAACTGGCAACCCAAGAAAACCACCACACCTGCAGAAGTGACTCAAACGTTAGTAAAGTTGTAAAGTAGCTCGTAGTTTTAAAAGTGACCAAAACATTATTACCACAGAGTGTTAAATTCAAAAGGCAGCTGGTGAAGAAGGGACTGTTTGTGTTCTCCTGTAATTATTTAGATAAAGCCAGTCAGTATAGAAGCTGTGTGTTTTATTTTTTATTAAATAACATTTTGTTAATGATCCTCAGCTAAAGGAAACAAGACTGCACCAGTGTTACTTGATTTAATTTTAAAGGGGACGTATAATGAAACTCTCATTTTCAGTCATGGTGCACAAACATTTGAGTTTCTGGAAGGCCGATCGACCCAAAACCTGAAATAACAACAACCCAGACAGATATGTGGGTCGAAAACAATTCATCAAGCCAGAGAGAGAGAGGGGAGAGAGAAAGAGAGAGAGAGAGAGAGAGAGAGAGAGAACAGACGTCTCTTTTATAATAGTGGAAAATATTTTCTGGGTCTCTGGGATTTTTTTTGTTGCAATACTGCGAGTGGTCACTGGACAAAATTAGCAGAAATTAAAATAGTAAATTAAGCAGTAGTGTTTTTTGAACATTAAAACGTAAAAATGTTCTTGTAGAAATTTAAAAATACAAATACGCACCTGAAAATGATCATAATATGTCTCCTTAAAAAGAAAATGTTGATGTACTGTACCTGCTGGCGGGGTTGGTGGTTCAATCCCTGGCTCTTGGCCACATGTCCTTAAGCAAGACGATGAATCCCAAATTACTCAGATGGTCAGACAGCACCTTGCATGGTAGCTCTGTTAATGGAGGAATGACATATAAACTTCTTTATTAATATTATCCTGCCGCTTTAATTTACTAAAAGTACTCAATGAATAACGTTATCCATGATTTTTTTGTAATCAAAGTGAAATCTAACGTGACTTCTTTTTTTATTTCGACGTTTGTGTCGTTGACATTATTTAGGATGAGCATGTTCTGCTTCTTTTTATTTCCTAAGGTGCTAAGCCAGAGTTTGTCAGGTTGAACTATACACTGTTGTTGGCTGTAATATCAGCATTGTGTGTGTTTATGTTGATCTGATGCACCTGCAGGGCATCATGTAATCTCAGGCAGAGCTTCATCATTTCAATCTAAATAAAACATAAAAAATATGTCAAACTGTATGTTGTGACTGTTCAATTCAAATTCCTGAGAAGTGTGGTAAAAGTACACTTAATACTCTTAGGATTACAAAGTATGGGTGTATCAGAATCAGAAATACTTCATTGATCCCTGAAGGGAAATTCAGTGTCACAGTAGCACCAATAGTAAGAAGACAGAGACGGAGCACTGCAATAGGCAGCATGCACGTTAGCGCATGTGCACTCTTCATTTCAGATGAATCAGAATCAGCTTTATAAGGACATAATGCACAGGACAACACACAGTACATGTGGTCACATGAAGGGATTTTTTGAGGTGACTAGGGAGGGTGGAAAAAACAAAAAAGTTACAGAGGCAGTCAGTTGGAAGCGGGGAGGGATGGGGGGGACATGTATGGTGTGGAGTAAGATGAGTTGTGTATGTGAAGTGTGAGGCGTCAGACTGTCTATGTTGTTACAGAAATTTCAGTTCAGATCGGCCTTGTCCATGAGGAGAGATAAGCCACTGCACAGGAGGAGATAGTAAGGCCGGCTGCAAGTTGTTTTCCCGCTCGGATGAAGGCTGGGGGGGGGTTCAGGGGGGTTGATTTGGTGGCATTTGTCCGAATCAATGTCTGTCAATCTCTCTCGTCCTTAGCGTCATAAGTGAGTCCAGTTCATGTAGTGATTTCGACAGTTCTTCTACCTTCTCTGCCAGTCCGGTGGTTACACGAAGCAACTCCACCGACTGGGCCCTGATGGTATCAAACCCCTTCTGCGCTTCCAAGGTCCGGTCTGAGATGTTACGGGACAGTTCTCTGGTCTGGTCGGCCCTCAGATGTAAAACCTTCATCCTGTCGAACACTTCATTTAAGCACTCTTTAAGTTCCCCAGACAGCTTATGGGTAAATCTGCTGGCGGCTGCCTTACCAATTTTCCAGTAAGTTAGGGAGATTCCAAGTCCGATGATCAGGAAGCCCCCCAACAGAATTCCAATTATCCATATGTCCTCGATGTCCTCCACAGTTAACGCATCCAAGCAGACCGCTTGCCAATTCTCCCATGAATCACAAGCGTAGCCTGCAGCGTATGTTCCACCGGGGCAGGACAGCTCCCCCGGTGAAACATGCGTAACCCGTTGACCATTTCCCTGTCGAAGGTTTCCAGGAAAACAGCAGGCAGGGGGGACCAAAGAGAAAGGAGAACAGTTTCCACACAACAAAGTAGACAGAAGTGGGAGCAAGCCAAGATAAGAGGGGAGAGTAGGAAAAGCATGATTGCTCTCGACAGAAGCAGGAAGAAGAACAACGGTACAGTTTGCAGGAATGAGCAAGCAGATCATTTGACAAGGACTCTGACTCTAAATCACGGCTGCTGCTGGCACCTTCCCATGTCTTTAACCCTTTTGCTAGTTTGGATCCACAGAAGAACATCTCCAGGATAACTGCCTCACATCCGGCGGGTGGGGTTTGTGGGATCGCTGTGGACCAAGTACACAGGGAGATCCCCTGGTAAGATCTAATGAGGTGTAACCATGTATCAGCTCATTTAAATAGCTCACATTACTGTATTGTGTCAACAGTTAACTTCATTTAATATTCTTTGTGGCGTTTTTTTTTTGTGGGGGGGCAAATGTTCCCCCGAAACAAGTTACAACCCAGAGTTTGTTCTCCTATCCCAGAATGCATCTGTGGTTTAGCCAGACCGTACTTCATAATCACACTTCCCCAGGTTGGGGATCCAGAACTGCAGTCTCTCCTTTCTGTGCAAGGGGATGGACTTTTATTCTGAAGAGATTGCACCGGAAACGGTTTTACTTCTGCTGATAAAGTCATAGAGAGTTAAAGAAAGTGGTGATGAAGGAGATGAAGACATTTTTTCAACAGTAAAATTACAACTGTGCATTGAATTTAAGGCTTAATTTGAGGCTCTGATGTTTCTATGTAATAACAAGATGTAATGTTAGTGTTAATATAAAGAGCTTTCACACTAACAGTGTTTGTGCAGAATTCCTGAGTCATGGTTGTGTGGAGATGACGCTTTTATTCTGAAGGATTTGTGCCGGAAGTGTTGCTGTTGCAGCTTAATTAGTTATTAGAGCCGTTGTGATGTCAAAGTGACGTCAGATTAGTGATTAGTGACTCTAATGAAAGCTTCACAATAAGAATGTACTGTCTTCCAGAGATGGCAGAAGTACTCCCATACTCAAGTAGAAGTACAGATAATTTTGTTAAAAAATACTCTGGTTAAAGTAGAAGTACTGGTTTAACTTCTGTACTCAAGTAAAAGTAACAAAGTACAGGCTTGGAAATGTACTTAAAGTATAAAAGTAAAAGTATCCTTAGAATAACAAAGCTCCCTGGACCAGACAGATGTTACTAGAGAGACGCTGAGGGACTCCAGTGGACATGGAGGACAGGCTCTTTATTCTTTATTCTTTATTCTTTATATGCCATTACCTACATGTTAATGGCTGTCTGCATATAGGTGTGGGTGTCTCGGCCACCGTACACGAGGCTGAGGCTCGTTCTATTTTTGTCTTCAAAAATCTGGGAAACAATAAATGCATACATACTGAGTGATGTTGAAACTGAAACTGAAATATCTGTTAGTGCAATAACACTGGCTTGAAATGTGTGCTGTACTCTACTGCTACTACTACTACTATTATTATTATTATTATTATTATTATTATTACTTTTCACCAATGCAACTACTTAATTATGTTAACTGTGTAAATACTGTATCATAACATTCCTTTAACTATGTAAATACCGAACATATCCACACTCCTTATATTTCTTTATTTATATTTCTACTCTGATATTTGATATTTATAGTACTATTTGTGCACCTGCAACAGAATTTCCCTTCTGGGAGGGAGGGGGGGGGGGGTTGGAGCATGCGTCACATTGGACAGCGAAGAAACCAACATGAAGAGCCAACGAGGATGGGTTTTACTCTCGAGGGTGAAAAGTAACGGTCCCTATAAGGAATATAGGAAGCAAAGAAGAAGGTTATTTGTGCATTGTTAACCTTGCATTGGACCCGGATCCTCCTTCAGAGTTAGTTAATTCTCCGTGGCTACTAGCCTACTACTAACGGGGTGATCCCGGAGCCTTGGATCAGCGATGGTTCTGATATCTCTGCTATTACATTTCTTCATGGAGGGGACAGAAACCAGGACATGTCGCCTTAATGCTGGACCTCTGGAGCTGCTGGTTCTGGTCTGGGTCCTGGTTTTGTCTGGACCGACACTCGGACAGGAACAAGGTGAGAAAGATAAAGCTCAGTAATCAGTTTATCAGCGGGAATGTTGATCAGGTCAGACATTAGGCTCGTTGGAGATGAACAGCGCCTCGCCTGTAAAATGAACAAGAGCAGGCGGCAGCGCAGGGGGGGGGGGGGGACACAACGCTGCGGTAAAGTCGGACAGTTTCCAGCCGATTCCAGCAGCCTTCACACTGGACAGGAAGTGACAGAAACACTGTGGTGATTTAATAAAATATAATCAGAGCCACATATCAACAGTTACACAGTCTCCAGTTGTTTTAATTATGACAGAGTAGCTCTCAAAGTGCTCTACATGTGATCTGATGCTGATTTTAATTAACAACAGACTGGAGATGATCTGTGATCTGATCAGATTTAGTCTCTCTGACTTCTAAACGTCACTATCAGCCAGAATGTACAGAATATGACTTTAAATCAGACAAATAGTTAAAATCCCTCCGATTCGTTGTCGTCATGACAGCGCACGCACGTGCATACCAGACACTGGGAAATAACTTTCAGAAACACGCTTTCCAATTCGAAAAATGGAGAAAGAGCCCGTATGAGCAGTCTGAGGCCCCCCCACCATCAGTTAAGAAGACAAGGTGGGGACAAGGAAGACTGGCTGCGCCAGGCAGTGTCCCACGTTGTCCCTCGGAAACCTACCCCTTGTCCCCCCTTGGGCTTATTAGCAGGTGGTCACCCTAGTGTGCACGGTTTTACATCCATGTGGACAGATTGGTAAACTGTCCCCACGGTAGAGTTTATTTTCTCCCCCTGATTTTCAGGACCATGACCCCAGGAGGGAGTTAAACCACCTTTTAACATTATTTAACATTAGAAAACTGATGGGATATCAAATATACACATTTTCACAGTGATCAGGCAAGACAAACTCCTACTTTTAAATAACATAGAAAATATCTGCTTGACAACTTATTATGGAGCTGGGAACAAGCCCAAATAAGCAACTACACCTTAGTAACAAGCCCAAATAAGCAACTACACCTTAGTAACAAGCCCAAATAAGCAGCTACACCTTAGTAACAAGCCCAAGAAAACCGCGACCCGCGACTACCAATATTTGTAAGCGACTTTAAAGAAAAACAAGCCCAAAGTCGCTTATAATAAGCGGACTTGGCAACACTGCCAAATACTCATCGGTGCTACGAGTTTCTCCTGGTTGGCTGCAGCTTCTAACATCTCTGAAACTGCTCATTCTGCAGATACACATGTTCACATTTAGTCACACAACTGCAACAAAACCTTAAGACCATTTATTATCTTAAATTAGATATTTAGAATAAGATATTTAATTTACTCTTTATATGGAACAAAAGCATCAAATTCTTCCAGTTGAAAGCAGATGTTATGTGATATTTTAGCTTTAAAAATGATTAAGAATGATAAAATACTGTATATTAATGTTGAGCAGTCCCAAGTCCAGTTCTCGTTCCTTTTGCAGGATTAAAGTCACTCAGGGTGGAGTCGCTGGTGCTCCACCTGTTGCTGGTTGTAATTTGTTATCCATAATGACAAAAATAAAATAATCTGATCAATGCTGGTGCAGCGATGATATTTCTCATCTTTACCAAATGTTTAGTAGATTTAAACAAACTATTAATAGTTAAATCTTGTGAAACTTGGCTCCCACCGAGACCTCAGGCTCAGACTCTGTCTAAAAACCAAACCAGTGTCTTTAAGTGGCCGTGTCATGGGACTCATCAGGTTCCTTGTAGACATTATGAGGAAAATGAGATATGTAATAACGCTGTTGAATATCGTGATAACGATATTACTTACAATTTTCATCTTCAGTGGCCCCTCTGACCTGTGGGGTACCGCAGGGGTCAGTTTTGGGTCCACTGTTATTCTCCCTGTATATGCTACCACTGGGTTCTATTTTCAGGAAACATGACATCTCTTTCCACTGCTTCGCTGATGATGTGCAGGTGTATCTACCGCTAAAGGTTCCAGCTAAAGAATCTTTGCAGGCCGTGATAAACTGCATGAGCGATATTAAGACTTGGATGGATCTAAACGTTTTAAAACTTAATGAGAAAAAAACGGAGGTTGTCTTGTTTGGGCGTCCAGAGTTGGTTCAGGTTCTTACCAGCTCCATTGGCCAACTAGCACCTCACTTAAGATCCCATGCCAGGAATCTTGGAGTGATTGTTGATAGTGCTTTTAAACTAGATAAGCAGGTCAGTGCTGTGGTTAAGGCTAGCTTTTTTCAGCTTAGACTGATAGCTAAAGTCAAACCATATCTGACACAGGCTGACCTAGAAAAAGTCATTCATGTTTTAAGTACCTCTCGCCTGGATCGTCTGCAGCTTGTACAGAATGCAGCAGCTCGTCTTTTAAGTGGTGATTTTAAGGTCATTTTATATGCTTTTAAATGTATCAATGGGCTTGCCCCAGAGTATCTTACGGACCTTGTCAGGCTGCATAGGCCCTCCAGAGACCTCCGTTCAGCCAGTCTGATGGTGCTAGAGGTTCCTAGGTCAAAGCTGAGATCCAGAGGTGGAACTCATTGCCTGTAGCTGTGCGGACTCCTAGAAGCTTGTCCACTTTTAAATCATTGCTGAAGACTTATTTATTTGAAATAGCGTTTGGCTCAGGGGAGCCGCACTGATGAATGTTGTATTCTATTTTCTCAGTATTTGCTATTTATTGTGTCTTCTATTTCTATCTGTTTCTTACTGTGAAGTACTTTGGTAGGCCTCGGCCTTCGAAATGTGCTATACAAATAAATATGACATTGACATTGACATTGACATTACTTGCGATAAATAAACAGATATTAAAGTGAACTCAGCTCTGCATTTCTGCTGCTTTCAGGTCAAGGTCAAAGGTCAAGGTCAAAGTTTATTTCTATAGCACATTTACAAACAGTCACTACTGCCCCAAAGTGCTGTACAAATATAGATAACAACATAAGATAAACGCATGATAAATAACCTGGAAAAGCCCATCTAAAAACAGAATATGTCAAAAACAATAAAACAGGTAACAGATAAAAAACTTTGCTCAAAACAATAACAATAAAATGTCTCAGCTCAGCTGATGTTAACAGCCAGAGCAAAAAGATGAGTTTTAAAAGAGATTTAAAGCTCTGAATAGAGGACGCTGCTCTAATGTTGAGAGGGAGAGAGATCCAGAGCTTAGGACCTGCTACTGGGACAGGTCTGTCCCCTCTGGTCTCAGTCTGGTTCTGGGTCTCAGTCTGGTTCTGGGTCTCAGTCTGGTTCTGGGACAGTCTAACAGCACCTGGTCCTGGACCTGAGTGCTCTGACTGCAGTGTGCAAAATCAGCATATCAGATAAATATGATGGTGCCAGCCCATTAAGAGATTTCAGTATTCTGATAAAATAAAACAAATTGGTTATGCTATTGTAATTAAAAAGTAATCAATATTTAATTGAACGTTGAGTTGAATATAAAAGGCACCACTATAAAAAGAATAACAGTTATATTTTAAAGTGCAGTTTTCTACTGTTATAAAAGTTTCCTTTGCTATGTGTTAATATTGTGATGAGGCAAAAAACAAACATTATACTGTGCAGCCCGATTTAATCCTATATGTATATTAGTATACATATAGGATTAAATATTAAATGATGCCAGTAGAAAATAATGAGTTCAAGTGTTTTATCTGATTTTCTGACTTTCTGTATTTCAGGTGTGAGAGTGGTTGTTAGAGAAGACAGAGACGCCGTGTTACCCTGCTCCCTCAGCACCATGGAGGACATTACATCTAAACTATTTGACTGGAAGAAAGATGGAGGTCAGGTGGAGGTGTTCCTGTATGATGCAGGCTTTCATTACAACAACGGTCGGCCAGGTCAGAATGAGCAGTTCAAAGGTCGAGTCTTTCATTTTCAAGATGGACTGAAACACGGCAACGCCTCCATAATCATCAGAAATACAAAGATATCTGACAGTGGAGTCTACAGCTGTTATTTTCCTCGTCTTCATCCACATCAAACATTCTACATTAACCTTGTTGTTGGTGAGTATTTTTATTAATTCTTGTCCAGCTGTGATTTTAGGTTTGAACACGGTATAGTGGTTTTTCTAATTCCCCTTTCACATTTAAAGACTCATCCAGACAGCTAGCTAGACTATCTGTCCAATCGGAAAATACTTATTTGCAGCTGTATCATACAAATAAATAGTTAAAAAATCATACATTGGGATTTCTGGATATGTTTTTTTAGATTATGTCTCTCACAGTGGACATGTACCTACGATGACAATTTCAGACCCCTCCATGATTTCTAAGTGGGAGAACTTGCAAAATAGCAGCGTGTTCAAATACTTATTTTCCTCACTGTAACACAGGTGATTAACACAGTTACTGCTGCTTCGTTCATCGCTTTTTCTACCATAACCAATTATATGAGTACTTTACATCCATGTCCATCCACTAGTCTGCTTCTTCTTATCTGTCATTGTTGGTGCAGGCTGCATGTTGTGACATCTTTCAGTCTTGATGCTAAGCTAAGCTAACTATCTGCTGGCTGTAGCTTCATATTTACAGTACAGACGTGAGTGGTATCGATCTGATTATCCAACAAAGCAAATACTAATAATTAAGTGGAGTTTTGCCCTATCATTCCCACCTGCTGAGCTCCGTTTAGTTACTAGTTGATAGTCTGAACTCCCTCATCATGTCATAAATATGATGTGTGTGTGTGTGTGTGTATGTGTGTGTGTGTTTGTCTGTCAGTGTGTGTGTGAGAGAGAGAGAGAGAGTATGAGTGAGTGAGTGAGTGAGAGAGAGAGAGAGAGTATGAGTGAGTGAGTGAGTGAGTGAGACAGAGAGAGAGTGTGAGTGAGTGTGTGTGTGTGTGTGTGTGTGTGTGTGTGTCTACTCGGGTTTGTCCCGCTCCATTCTAGATGTTATAACTCCATTACCAGGCTCAGATCATTTGACTAGTTCATAATATTAAACCAAATGAATGTTTTCATTTGTCTTTCAGAACGAGTCTTCAAAGACCGATCAGGACAAAACCCAGGTGATGATGTCACTGTCTATAATAATAGTAGTAGTAATATAATAACATAATATAGTATAATGTGTGCTATAACTCTGTAAACCCCAGGATCAGTTACATCTTCTGATGCAGGACCTTCATGGTGACTTTAGTTGTTCTCACAGTGTAGCAGGTAGACGGGGGGGGGGACTTGGTTCTCTATGAGGTCCCCCGTGTTATATTATCTCAGATATTGATCTGCTGTAATAATATATTGATCAAGATATATGTTAGATCTATCTTAAAACAGATGAGGTGAGTCCTAATTTGATTAATGTCACTGATCTCTACAATGTTTAAAGGCCAACAGTTTAAAGTGAAGGTATTGTGTCTGAATCTTTGAATAATAACAATAATAATAATAATAATAATAATACCCAGCCTCTGGGTGACGGAGTTGTAGCACACGCTGCAGGTGTAGACATCAGTGACATCATCAATCAGGACTGACCAATGGTGTCTCCTGGTCTGTGTTTGAAGGTCTGACTCTGTCTCTAAACGGCCCGTCAACACGAGTTATTACCATTATTAATAATGAGCGACCCAGATATATTATCACATTTCTATCATTTTAATGTATTAATCTTTAATAAGCTTTTCTTTAAACTTTGTTCACAGGTCCAACACCAAAGCCATCTGTCACAACACTCGACGCCACCTCTGCCTGGGCGCTGCTGCAGTGTGACGTTCATGGTGCTTCTCTAACATCTGAAGTCGAGTGGAGGGACGAGGCTGGGACCAAACTTCCTGCTGAGGAGACACGGACCCCAGAAAGAGACCACTACCACATCACCCTCAACACCACGGTGACCCAGACCGGCCGCTACCGCTGTGTAGCCACTCAGGAGGAGATCAACCATCAGACTCAGGCTGAGATCTTTGTTCATATCAGTGGTGAGATTTCTTTCTTGGTGGTTTAATCAGCAAAGAATTACATTTGTTCTTTTATTATTAGTTTTAAAGATTTTAGACACCATTTTAAGTGTTGTGTGTAGTCTGTGTGCTGTACCTGGTGTGCAGTTTGAGTTCTATCAGCTGTGTGTGATGTGTTTCAGGGAAAGTGTATCAGCACTCATCCAGTGAAGCGGCCGGATGGATTTGTGGATTAGTTTTGGGAGCTCTGGTTGTTGTTGCATTTCTAGTTCTGCTTGTTGTTACAAAGATCATCTCAATACGCTGCAAAAAAGGTAAGTTTATACAGATGTTTTGAATCAACATTTCCATAATGTGTCATCATCAACAAAACAGATTCACCTTAACGACTACTTTAAAATGTTAAATCTACGCCGTAGGTATGTGTAGATGTGATACCTCCGTAGTAGCCTGACGTCCACCTCTCAAATAACAACTGTGATTGGTCCGCTCGGCTCGGTAGTGTCACATTCCCTCCGATTCATTTCCTGATTCTCCAACAACATGAAGTCTTGGAGAGAGTTAACTTCTCCTGCTTCAGGTTCCCACCGTGGTCAGAAAGCACAGGGAGACACTAGTCTCGGTAATTACTGTCTCTGGAAGCTGCTCAGCAGGACAAGCAGGATAGGAGGCTGTCTAACACACACACACCGCACCTGAAGAGCTGCGGAGCGTGTGTGTGGTGTGTGTGTGTGTGTGTGTGTGTGTGTGTGTGTGTGTGTGTGTAACCGGCCTCCCTCCTTGTTACCAGCTATAAGTTCGGTAGTCCAATGTTTTTTAAGGGGACGTGGAGTGATACTTATTGTGCAAAGGAACTAGACGTACTTGCTGGGGTGTATGGTTATTCTCACGCCTATGAAGTAGGGTTTAATATTTTTCCTGAAAATTAAATGAATCAGATCCCGGGAAATGTCTTTTCCCAGGATCTGATTCATTTAATTTTTGGGAAAAATATTAAACCGTAGTTCATTGGCGTGATAATAAATAGCAATATCATTCAAATATGCGTTCCCAAATCCCACACTGACATTTTTTATATTATTTGTGTTATTATTTGGGCAAAAGAAGACAGTTTATGTTCTTCATCAACATATTTTACAGAATCATCATTAAAACAGAACTTTATCTATGTATTGCTCCTGAAAATGGCGGTAACAGTCTGTAAAGCATTTTAATTTTGTCACAAAAAAGTCTTATTAGGTTTTGTTGCCCTAGACTATTTTATCTTTTGTTTCTCAGTTTGTAGTAACACACAATGATCAGTTCTGCTGCAGCGTGATTATAAATGACAGCTGGGATGTCTGGGACTTGTCTTCTGAAAATCTAGGCAAGAGGGAATTAATTAGGGAATAATCACTAAAAGTTAACAAAATATTTCTTTATTAGGGCGGGGCGGCATATTTCTCTTTTAAACACATACAGGTTCTTCTAAATGAAAGAAAACGACCCACAGAACCTTAGACTCCATGATGCATTCTCCCCCTGTCCTTTCTTCTTCTCCTGGAGTGTTTTCAGGACCAGAGAGCGTCGATAGACTGATTTTCACCTCCACGGATGTAGACTACTGCTGCATAATGAATTTAGTGAGCCTTTGTTACCATAGCTACGTTACAGCACCGTCGCCTGCATCAACGTTACCATACGACAACAATAGACCTTTTATTTCCTGTTTCCTGTCATAACCTTTCCCGGGAATCAGGAAATAGTCTTGATCAGATTTCCCGGGATTAAACCCCACTATGAACCAATCAGATTGCCTGATTTGAGTTACACGCTTTATAACAGACGTTTAATAAAATGTAAATCTATTTGTTTTGCCACCACAGTAATGTCTGTCTAATATAAAAGTTGACCTTATGAAATGTATTCTTGTCTTTGCTGCAGGTTCTCGTGAGGAGGAAAGGGGACCAGGCAGCTTCAAAGGACCAAGCCACCGCCACCCCAACCCCCCCACCACCACCACCTCGCCATTGGCAGTAGCCACGGAGGATTAAAATAACATGGCCTCAGAAGAGGAAGAGGTGTTAACAATATAATTAGTTGTATTAATTTCAGGGTTTTTATTTTATAATGAATGTAATGTAGGTAATCATCATCTGCATGTTGTTTTATGTTTATTATTATTCTTTCACCGTTTTTTTGTAACATGTAGTTAACCCTGTTGTCTTCCCGAAAATCAACACTTTTGTTGACGCTTTTTATCAATAATAATAATAATCAATCTTGTTATTTTGGGGAATTAAAAAGAACCCGAGGACAACATGAGGACAACATGAGGACAACATGAGGACAACATGAGGGCAACATGAGGGCAACATGAGGACAACATGAGGACAACATGAGGGCAACATGAGGGCAACATGAGGACAACATGAGGGCAACATGAGGACAACATGAGGGCAACATGAGGACACCATGAGGGCAACATGAAGACAACATGAGGACAACATAAGGGCAACATGAGGGCAACATGAGGACACCATGAGGGCAACATGAAGACAACATGAGGACAACATGAGGGCAACATGAGGACAACATGAGGGCAACATGAGGGCAACATGAGGACAACATGAGGACAACATGAAGACAACATGAGGACAACATGAGGGCAACATGAGGACAACATGGGGACAACAAGAGGGCAACATGAGGGCAACATGAGGGCAACATGAGGGCAACATGAGGGCAACATGAGGGCAACATGAGGGCAACATGAGGACAACATGAGGACAACATGAAGACAACATGAGGGTTAAACAAACAGATCACAAAGCAACAGTTCTGTAAATAAATAATTAGGATGCTGAGAAATTTGTTAGATGTTAGATAATGTTCATGTTCTGAATTGTCCGATTTCTGTTACAAATTACACACACTCACTCACACACACACGCGCACACACACACACACACACACACATGCTTCTCTGCACTTCAGCGTGCGGTGTGTTTCTACTGTTAGACATCCTCCTATCAAACGTCCCTGTGAATGTGAATTGATCTGATCAAAATATCAGATGAGAAGGTGTTGTAGATGATGATTTGATGATTTGATGATTTGATTGTAAAAAGATTCTTCATCTGATTTTGTATTTTTGTACTTTGTGTTTGAAATGTCGCCGCTGCACTCTGCTCTGTGTTGGATGGATGCCGTCTGGCCGTAGTTATAGACATGACGCCATGATGGAAATGTCTTTCATTCATTCTAAAACTCAAAGGACGCTTGTGAAATGAGACAATTAGTGCTGTTACTATTGTCTCTTCCTCTAAAGCTGGGTTAAAGTCCAGAAGACTGAATAAGTTCTAGTGAGTGACTTTATTATTAACTCTGAATAAAGAAGAACTCTCTTCCAATTATAAATGACTTGATAATAATAATGAAGATATAGTTGTTGATTATAATGAAATCTACAACAAAAAGTATCTTAACATACTGACTGAATAACTGGCGATGGTTAAAAGACAAAAGTGAGACGGAAAATATGACTTTTAACTTGACTTTAAGTAATAAATGTCTCATTTGAATGTTAATAAGCTGCAGAACAGAAAGAAAAGGTTGAGATATAATCCAGCTGGTTCCTAAAAATGTTCTTTAGGAATAACATGTTTTTATTCTAAAGCACTGTGTAACATATGTTGCCTTAATTATTATATATATATATTTTTTTAACTTGGT
The DNA here is from genome assembly GCA_029931835.1 of Etheostoma nigrum. Classification (NCBI taxonomy): domain Eukaryota; kingdom Metazoa; phylum Chordata; class Actinopteri; order Perciformes; family Percidae; genus Etheostoma; species Etheostoma nigrum. The sequence goes on from JAQOOF010000207.1 coordinate 15,391, forward strand.
TATGTATGTTTTTTATTGGAGATGTTTTGATAAATGCATGTATCATGTCTTTGCCTTTACTGCTGTATGATTAATACATGATATTGATTATTTGAAGCAGGAGTCTGTTTTTTTAAATCTTATTACTAATGATAATGCAGTAAAAACTGTAGATTATATTTAATAAAGAGCCAAGCCAGAGTTTTCCTGATGCAGTTAAAGATAAACGTTGTCTTGTTCTCACTGTAGAGACAGTAGGAATATTGACCTTTTGAATATGTGCTTATACATCTGGGATATTATTGTGTATCAGGGCTGTAGGACTCGAGTCCGGGCTCAAGACTATTTTTCTATGGACTCGGACTTGTCTCGGTCTCGGCCACTGGTATTGCCAAATATGGCTTTTGGTCTGGACCGAGTCCAGGTGTCTTTATTATGTTGATAATAATAATAATATTGGAGGGAAAGGGAAACCCAAAATGATTGTCTTGATACTGTCATGCATAAGACCTTTATTCTGTCCTGGACTCGGTCTTGTCTTGGACTCAAACCTTTTTGGACTCTGTCTTGACTCGGACTTGAACCTTTTTGGACTCGGCCTTGACTTGGACTTGACTAGTCCTGGTCTTGGACTCGACTAAGGTGGTCTTGACTACAGCCCTGTTGTGTACATATGTTTTGTAATCTTGTCAAAGTGTACCAGGCATCAGCACCCTGGGGCCTTGTGGGGGGGTTAGAACTTAGAACTTCTTTGGACTCGGTCTTGTCTTGGACTCAAACCTCTTTGGACTTGGACTTGACTCGGACTCGAACCTCTTTGGACTCTGTCTTGACTCGGACTGGAACTTCTTTGGACTCGGTCTTGTCTTGGACTCGAACCTTTTTGGACCTTGACTTGGACTCGACTAGTCCTGGTCTTGGACTCGACTAGTCCTGGTCTTGGACTCGACTAAGGTGGTCTTGACTACAGCCCTGTTGTGGGGGGGGGGTAAAGGTTCTGTGAAGTTTGGAGTCAGAAACATTTGATATGGAATAATAAAGATGTAAAGCTTAAAGACAACAATAATAATAATAATAATAATAATAATAATAATAATAATAATATTTTATTAATTTCCCAGTTGATTAAGGGTCACTTACGTCCATATTGAGAAATCTTAATGAAGTCTCATATTTCCCTGATTGGATGTTGTACCACGGGTTATGTGACTGCTGCAGGGTGGTAATGTGTCTAATGACCGGTCAACATTTACAACACATGTTTTATTAAATGTTATCGACAGAAAGGATAAAAAGTCCAATAATACATATTTCATACATTTGACACATTGCCCCACAGTTGCTCCATGCAAACATTATTGGAATAACCACTTTGGGAATATCCATTGGATTTGGACCTATTATAATAAATATGATGTTAGTTATAAAGTTAATGGAGTTTTGCATCTACTGAAGAAATAAAATCTCTAAGAAATATAAACCTGATCCGTCTGACTGTTGGGTCCTTGTAAATTATAGAGTGTGGTCTAGACCTGCTCTACCTGTAAAGGGTCTTGAGATAACTCTTGTTATGAATTGATACTATAAATAAAATGTAATTGAATTGTTCTGGATTGATGTGGAAGATGTGTTTCATGGATTTTGTGGCTCTAGCATAAAATTACAAAGTAAGGACATTATTTTTTATTATTAAGGAAATTATTTGGATAAATGTTATATCCATAAATGTAAACGGTCTGAAAGGAAACCGAATATTCACCAATTTAAAAATGAAATTATATTTTGAAAGTGACAAATAAGAAAGCCATCCGGACTCTGAACATTTACAACACACACATATATATATATATATATAATATACACAGTGGTGCTCATAAGTTTACATACCCATAGTTAAGTTGACTAAAAAGGAATTAAAAAAATCATCTTTTGGAAATTGATCTTAATGCCTTAATTAAAAAATGAGGTAAAATCAAACCTTTAAGGACACCAATCTTCTTTGTGAATGAATAATGTATCATTAATATATATAGAATACAGGGGGCATAAGTATACACCCCCCTATGTCAAAATACAGGGGGCATAAGTATACACCCCCCTATGTTAAAATACAGGGGGCATAAGTATACACCCCCCTATGTCAAAATACAGGGGGCATAAGTATACACACCCCTATGTTAAAATACAGGGGGCATAAGTATACACCCCCCTATGTTAAAATACAGGGGCATAAGTATACACCCCCCTATGTTAAAATACAGGGGGCATAAGTATACACCCCCCTATGTGAAAATACAGGGGGCATAAGTATACACCCCCTATGTTAAAATACAGGGGCATAAGTATACACCCCCCTATGTTAAAATACAGGGGCATATATATACACCCCCCTATGTTAAAATACAGGGGCATAAGTATACACCCCCCTATGTTAAAATACAGGGGGCATAAGTATACACCCCCCTATGTTACAATACAGGGGGCATAAGTATACACAACCCTATGTTAAAATACAGGGGCATAAGTATACACCCCCCTATGTTAAAATACAGGGGCATAAGTATACACCCCCCTATGTTAAAATACAGGGGGCATAAGTATACACAACCCTATGTTAAAATACAGGGGCATAAGTATACACCCCCTATGTTAAAATACAGGGGCATAAGTATACACCCCCCTATGTTAAAATACAGGGGCATAAGTATACACCCCCCTATGTTAAAATACAGGGGGCATAAGTATACACCCCCCTATGTTAAAATACAGGGGGCATAAGTATACACCCCCTATGTTAAAATACAGGGGCATAAGTATACACCCCCCTATGTTAAAATACAGGGGCATAAGTATACACCCCCCTATGTTAAAATACAAGGGCATAAGTATACACAACCCTATGTTAAAATACAGGGGCATAAGTATACACCCCCCTATGTTAAAATACAGGGGCATAAGTATACACCCCCTATGTTAAAATACAGGGGCATAAGTATACACCCCCCTATGTTAAAATACAGGGGCATAAGTATACATACAGGGGGCATAAGTATACACCCCCTATGTTAAAATACAGGGGCATAAGTATACACCCCCCTATGTTAAAATACAGGGGGCATAAGTATACACCCCCCTATGTTAAAATACAGGGGGCATAAGTATACACCCCCCTATGTTAAAATACAGGGGCATAAGTATACACCCCCCTATGTTAAAATACAGGGGGCATAAGTATACATCCCCCTATGTTAAAATACAGGGGCATAAGTATACACACCCCTATGTTAAAATACAGGGGGCATAAGTATACACCCCCCTATGTTAAAATACAGGGGCATAAGTATACACCCCCTATGTTAAAATACAGGGGCATAAGTATACACCCCCCTATGTTAAAATACACGGGGCATAAGTATACACCCCCCTATGTTAAAATACAGGGGGCATAAGTATATACCCCCTATGTTAAAATACAGGGGCATAAGTATACACCCCCCTATGTTAAAATACAGGGGGCATAAGTATACACCCCCCCTATGTTAAAATACAGGGGGCATAAGTATATACCCCCTATGTTAAAATACAGGGGGCATAAGTATACACCCCCCTATGTTAAAATACAGGGGCATAAGTATACACCCCCCTATGTTAAAATACAGGGGGCATAAGTATACACCCCCCTATGTTAAAATACAGGGGGCATAAGTATACACCCCCCTATGTTAAAATACAGGGGCATAAGTATACACCCCCCTATGTTAAAATACAGGGGGCATAAGTATACACCCCCCTATGTTAAAATACAGGGGGCATAAGTATACACCCCCTATGTTAAAATACAGGGGGCATAAGTATACACCCCCCTATGTTAAAATACAGGGGGCATAAGTATACACCCCCTATGTTAAAATACAGGGGGCATAAGTATACACCCCCCTATGTTAAAATGCAGGGGCATAAGTATACACCCCCTATGTTAAAATACAGGGGCATAAGTATACACCCCCATATGTTAATATACAGGGGGCATAAGTATACACCCCCTATGTTAAAATACAGGGGCATAAGTATACACCCCCCTATGTTAAAATACAGGGGCCATAAGTATACACCCCCCTATGTTAAAATACAGGGGGCATAAGTATACACTCCCTATGTTAAAATACAGGGGCATAAGTATACACCCCCCTATGTTAAAATACAGGGGGCATAAGTATACACCCCCCTATGTTAAAATACAGGGGGCATGGCGGTTTTACTTCAGCTGATAGAGTTAAAGAAAGTGGTCAGGAGAAGAAGACATTTTTTTTTCAACAGTAAAATTGGAACTGTGCATTGAATTTAAGGCTTAATTTGAGGCTCTGATGTTTATATTTAATAACACGATATAATCTTAGTGTTAATATAAAGAGCTTTCACACTAACAGTGTTTGTGCAGAATTCCTGAGTCATAGTTATGTGGAGATGACGCTTTTATTCTGAAGGATTTGTGCCGGAAGTGTTGCTGTTGTTGCAGCTTAATTAGGAGCGGCTCCATCTCCGTTATTAGAGCCGCTGTGATGTTAAAGTGATATCTGATTGTTAGGAGACATCGACAGCTATGGAGCTTCTTCCTCTTCTTCCTCCTCTTCCTCTTCTGTGTCTCTGCCTCCTGACTCGCTCTGGACTCACGTCTGCTCAACAAAACAGTAAGAAAACTCATCATTACACTGAGTTATGGATTTGCAAATGTAATTGTTTATTTTATGTAAATGAAGCATCTGTAACATGCAGAGGTCTGGAAACAGAGCTGTTCTCATGCTGCTCAGCTGCTGTCACATTAAAATGTTTCCTAATATTTAGCACAGATCAAAAATGTTGATGCTTTAGTAACTGCGTGCGCGCGGTCTCCATTTTGTCGTAGGTGGGCTTTTTGTAGGGTGACCACCCGTCCCGCGTAGCGCGTGCGCGCACAGCGTTTGAAGCCCAATTCGTACGTCCCGCAAATTGAGACCGTGTCACGCATAATCAATGCTCACTCAAAAAGGAGTTGGTCGCTCTATACCTTGGAGCCCCAGGCAGCAAAACGAACATTAGGCTCGTTGGAAATGAACTGCGCCTCGCCTGTAAAGTGGACGAGAGCAGGCGGCAGCAGCGGGGGGGGTGGGGGGGGTGGACAAAAAGCTGCAGTAAGGTCGGACAGTTTCCAGCCGCCTTCAGGCTGGACAAGAAGTGACAGAAACACTGTGGTGATTTAATAAAATATAATCAGAGCCACATATCAGCTGGTACACAGTCTCCAGTTGTTTTAATTATGACAGAGTAGCTCTCAGAGTGTTCTACATGAGATCTGTTGCTGATTTTAATGAACAACAGACTGGAGATGATCAGTGATCTGAACGGATTTAGTCTCTCTGACTTCTAAACGTCACTATCAGCCAGAATGTACAGAATATGACTTTAAATCAGACAAATAGTTAAAATCCCTCCGATTCGTTGTCGTCATGACCCCTTGGGCTTATTAGCAGGTGGTCACCCTAGCTTTTTGTGCATTTCCCAGAAACTGTCCACTGCAAACTGCCTGCAGCTCCTCATTTTGAAAAGATAAAGTAGAAACCCAAATATGACAAGTTTAGTTGTTTTGTTTTTGTTTTTTTCAATCACATTTAAAACATCACATACATATAACATAAATACTAAAAAAAAAAAAAATAAAGTATCCGTTCATACAGTGTGATCATAATTCGTTTATAATACATTCTAATGGTGTAGGTTATGGCATTACACCTACACTTTATACTTTTTATTTTATTCTTATTTTGTTCTTAGATCCCTCAGGATCTTATCAATCTTAGGTGTATTATTAATAATTTCTGTATTTTATGTACATATTATATATTAACACAGGTATTACGTGCAGAAGATAAACAAAAAATACTAACAAATAAAATACATTCCCATTCATATTACCATTCATGCCTCACTTTTATATTCGTCCTACTTTTTTAGTATTTTTTTTAAATCTTTGCAGCGTGTAACACATTTTCATTTCTTTATTGATGCTTATTCAAAGCTCCCACGTGTTTCCTGCTGATACACATCTCTGTTTTACATTTGTTCTCATCTTTATCTTTGTGAACATATCCCTTCTCTCTCTAATGCAACATGGAAGAAGTATTCAGATCCTTTACTTCAGAGGAAGTACTAATACACTGTAAAAATACTCTGTTGCAAATGTCCTTGAAATGTTACTTAAGTAAAAGTCTGTAATTATCATCAGGAAAATGTAATTAAAGTATTAAAAAGTCAAAGTAAATCTTCACATTTTAGAAACTGGAATCGATCCAAACATCCATCTTCATCCGCTTATCCGGTATCGGGTCGCGGAGGAAGCAGCTCCAGCAGGGGACCCCAAACTTCCCTTCCCGAGCCCCATCAACCAGCTCCGACTGGAGTCAGTCAGTCATCTCAGTCATCCGAGAGGAGCTCGGATGACTGAGATGACTGACTGACTCCACTGAGCTTCTCACCCTATCTCTAAGGGAGGCGCCAGCCACCCTCCTGAGGAAACCCATTTCGGCCGCTTGTACCCTGGATCTCGTTCTTTCGGTCATGACCCAGCCTTCATGACCATAGGTGAGGGTAGGAACGGAAATTGCCCGGTAGATCGAGAGCTTTGCCTTCTGGCTCAGCTCTCTTTTCGTCACAACGGTGCGATACACAGAATGTAATACCGCACCAGCTGCTCCGATTCTCCGACCAATCTCACGCTCCATGGTCCCCTCACTCGCGAACAAGACCCCAAGGTACTTAAACTCCTTCACTTGGGGTAAGGGCTCACTCCCTACCTGAAGAAAGCACTCCACTGGTTTCCAGCTGAGAACCATGGCCTCAGATTTAGAGGTGCTGATCCTCATCCCAGCCGCTTCACACTCGGCGGCGAACCGATCCAGTGAGTGCTGAAGGTCACAGCCCGATGATGCCATCAGGACCACATCATCTGCAAAAAGCAACGATGAGATCCCGAGCCCACCGATCTGCAACCCCTCCCCGCCCCGACTACGCCTCGATATCCTCCATAAATATTACAAACAGGATTGGTGACAAAGCGCAGCCCTGGTGGAGGCCAACCCTCACCTGGAACGAGTCCGACTTACTGCCGAGAACCCGGACACAGCTCTCGCTTTGGTCATACAGAGATTGGATGGCCCTGAGAAGGGACCCCCTCACCCCATACTCCCGCAGCACCTCCCACAATTTCTCCCGGGGGACCGGTCATACGCCTTCTCCAGATCCACAAAACACATGCAGACTGGTTGGGCATACTCCCAGGCCCCCTCCAAGATCCTTGCGAGAGTGAAGATCTGATCTGTTGTTCCACGGCCAGGACGGAATCCGCATTGTTCCTCTTCAATCCGAGGTTCGACTATCGGCCGAACCCTCCTTTCCAGCACCTTGGAGTAGACTTTACCAGGGAGGCTGAGAAGTGTGATACCCCTGTAATTGGCACACACCCTCTGGTCCCCCTTTTTGAAGAGGGGAACCACCACCCCGGTCTGCCACTCCTTAGGCACCGTCCCAGACTTCCACGCAATGTTGAAGAGGCGTGTCAACCAAGACATCCCCTCCACACCCAGAGCTTTCAGCATTTCTGGACGGATCTCATCAATCCCTGGGGCTTTGCCGCTGTGGAGTTGTTTGACTACCTCAGCGACTTCCACCAGGGAAATTGACAACAATCCCCCATCATCCTCCAGATCTGCCTCTACCACAGAGGACGTGTCATCAGGATTTAGGAGTTCCTCAAAGTGCTCCTTCCACCGTTGTATTGCCTCCCCAGTTGAGGTCAACAAGGTCCCATCCTTCCTGTATACAGCTTGGATGATTCCTTGCTTCCCCCTCCTGAGGTGGCGAACGGTTTTCCAGAAGCACCTTGGTGCCGACCGAAAGTCTTTCTCCATGTCTTCTCCGAACTTCTCCCACACCCACTGCTTTGCCTCTGTCACAGCAGAGGCTGCAGCCCTTCGGGCCCGTCGGTACCCTGCAACTGCCTCCGGAGTCCTCCGGGATAACATATCCCGGAAAGACTCCTTCTTCAGTCGGACGGCTTCCCTGACCACCGGTGTCCACCAGGGTGTTCGTGGGTTACCGCCCCTTGAGGCACCTAAGACCCTAAGACCACAGCTCGCCGCCGCAGCTTTAGCAATGGAAAGTTTGAACATTGTCCACTCAGGTTCAATGCCCCCAGCCTCCACAGGGATGCCCGAAAAGCTCCGCCGGAGGTGTGAGTTGAAAGTCCGTCGTAAAGGGGCCTCCTCCAGACGTACCCAATTTACCCGCACTACCCGTTTGGGCTTACCAGGTCTGTCCAGAGTCTTCCCCCATCCCCTGACCCAGCTCACCACCAGATGGTGATCAGTTGACAGCTCTGCCCCTCTCTTCACCCGAGTGTCCAAAACATACGGCCTCAGATCAGATGAAACGATTATAAAATCGATCATTGACCTTTGGCCTAGGGTGCTCTGGTACCACGTACACTTATGAGCATCCCTATGTTCGAACATGGTGTTTGTTATGGACAATCCATGACTAGCACAGAAGTCCAACAACAGACAACCACTCTGGTTTAGATCAGGGAGGCCGTTCCTCCCAATTACGCCTCTCCAAGTATCTCCATCATTGCCCGTTGAAGACCCCCAGCAGAACTATGGAGTCCCCTACTGGAGCCCCATACAGGACTCCATTCAAGGTCTCCAAAAAGGCCGAATACTCCGAACTCTTTTTGGTGCATATGCACAAACAACAGTCAGAGCCCCCCCCCCGCAGGCGTAGGGAGGCGACCCTCTCGTCCACCGGGGTAAACTCCAACGCACACCAAGGAGGTGTTCATTTATGATGACGGCACTCATTACAACAACGGCTATAAGCCTACGGGTCAGAGTGAAGAGTTCAAAGGTCGAGTCTCTCATTTTCAAGATGAACTTAAACACGGCAACGCCTCCATAATCATCAGAAATACAAAGATATCTGACAGTGGAGTCTACAGCTGTGATTTTCCTCGTCTCCAAACACCTCAAACATTCTACATTAAGCTTGTTGTTGTTATGTCTGCTCTTTTATTAAACATTTAAATATGTCTGCAAGATAATACAACTTATTTTTAAGTGTCTGTAAAAGTACACACAAGTACTAAGTAATGTTTTTGTTTTACCTTTTAGGTCCTTTAAAAGACAGATCAGGGGAAAACATCCCAGGTGAGTCCTGATGTAATAACATCGCCTGTGGCAGCTGTTAGGTTTCACAGGCCTGATGATTCATGAAACATTAGATTAGATTAAAATGTATTGCACAGATCTTACAGGTAACGTTACCAGGGCAACGAAGTGCAGTTTAGCCAATTATAAGAAAGCAAATATTCTGTACCTATAGGCTACATTATAAGTACAAGAAATGCTAATAGTTAGCCATTATAAACAGAATAAATTGCTGAGGGTGTGATTATGAATACATTGCTTAAAAGTGGATTTTTAAGTTTGTGTAAATGTTAATTTTAAAATTTTATTAAAAAAACCTTTAAAAAAATTATGACAGTGACTACATTTTCTTTTTCTTTTTTTCTCACACTGCAATTCCCATAAGAAAATAGATGAAAACATCGCACAATGAATGTTTTAATGCTTTGATTGTCCTCTATAGTCAGTTGTTATGCTGTGTTCACAGGTATGGCTAATGAACCATCCGTGACAACACTTAATCAAACAAAGGACCGGTCGCTGCTGCAGTGTAAAGTTCACGGCAATCCAGAACCTGAAGTGGAGTGGTGGGACAGTGATGGAAACACACTTCCTGCTGAGAAGCCTCAGGTCAAACGAATAAGAAACCTTTTCTACATCATTCTCAACACTACTGTAACCCAGACCGACCACTATCGCTGTGTGGCAACACAGAAGACAATCAGCCATCAGGTTTACATTGACACCTATGTGTATATCCATGGTAAGATTCTTCCTCTGTGCGTGTGTGTGTGTGTGTGTGTGTGTCAAAGCAGTTCAGACTTAGATGAAAAACACGTGCTTATATATAAAATAAAAAATCTTCTGTGCTTGATGGTTCAGTAATTACCAGAGATTAGAGAGAATTAGAGGAGAGAATAACAGAAACTGCAGTCACATTTGATGGTTAATTTTGAGATCAGTCTTAACTGTTTCACACACACAGATTCCTTCCAGCTATAACTAAGGCATAATTGAAACAGCAGTTGTTGTGTGTGTGTGTGTGTGTGTGTGTTTTGAAACACAAACAACAAAAGACAGTCCAATTAAAGCTGCAGTAGGTAGTTTTGAGGAAACGTGGACTTAGCCTAAAGATTTGAACAAGCACACCTTACAGGCTCCTCCCCCTTGCTCTCTGCTGCGCTACAGCCCCCCCCTCCACAGCCCCTCCCCCTCCACAGCAGCTCCTCCCCCTCCACAGCAGCTCCTCCCCCTCCACAGGTCCTCGAGCCTGCCGTGAACGCGCAGGCTAGTAAGCAGGGCCACCGATGCTTTCCACACAATACAGGTGCTTTATTCTGAGGAGGGTTTAGCTGTTGTGTGCTGTGCTTTTAAAACTTCATGTAAAAAAATTGCTTATTTAAAATATTTCTATTAAAAGTTTTGGAAATATTTTTCAATAAAAGGGATTAAAAATGTTTATGTAATCGCTCATTTGTGAGAACAAAAGCAGCACTTTACACAGTACATTACTGAATTACCTTTTGGATCAATTTAAAACACTAAACTTTCAGTAGGAATGATGAATCACTGAGGAAGCTCACTAAGCCAAGGAATAACAACATCTTAGAAATAGGTCTTAGGTTTTATTTTGCATATGGGTAAAATAAATCAGCTTTTTTTGTAAAGTACACACAAGGAAATACTGAACATCTTGATTTGGACTGAAAGACGATTCCTTCACGTGCCTTTGTCTGGGGCGATGTCTGACCTGTTGGAGGAGCATAAAGAATGTGTGTCAGACATTTGATTTACAATCCTGAGGGGGAAGAAACAGGGGCAGGGACAGCGCACAATTAAAGTAGTTTCACCATAGCTGCATTTAATTATGATCGACAAAAACACATATGAGCAGCGCGTACACGAGAGTGATTGACACTGCTAAGACAGTCCTCCTGGCTCTGATTGGCTGTTTTGATCGGGAGCGGTGCATTTCTGCCAAATGGCATCAGGGACACAGGGAGGAGCCATAGGAGCTTAATTTTTTCACAGATTATCTGTCTCATATTCTACTGTCAGGACATAGTGACAGTTTTAACAAATATGTAAAAAATACATTTTTACAAAAGTTACCTACTGAACCTTTAACAGATTAGAGATAAAAAAATTTGTAATTTTGAACTTTTGTATTCAGTCTGAATTCACTTTTCCAGGAGCATGTTCATCATGTTCATCATGTTTACTATTTTTATACACTGTATACATGATTCACATTTACACAATTAAATTCACATTTAATTATATTATCCAATAATAACAGGAGTTATCTCAGGAGACTTTCCAGATAGAATAGCTCTAGACTTCACTTTTACCCCTGAGATGAGGGAAACTGGGTTTTCTGTTTCAGAAAAGGAGATAACTTCACCCCAGAGTCAGTTACTATGGTAACTGAGCCTGTGAACCTTACCTGGTCAGGAGAAGGTTTTCTTCTCCTCCTCTGACTCAGCACTCTGTCTTTTCCTCATTCATTCATTCATTCATTTATTCAGTCTGTATCAGATGCATTTTAGCGCAGTTTATCTGCATGAATTTTAAAAACAGGGTTGGTTTATTAACCGTGTTAAGCAGACTATAAAAAAAATGTATTGCAAGGAATCTGGCATTTCCTTGTGTAGACGATCCCGTTGATGAAGAAGCTGCTTTACTTTGCAGCGTTTTATATGTTGGGAGATGATATTGAAGCCCTGACATTTTAATTTTCAGATAACGTATTATTTGAGCGGTATCACTTTTCTTCCCAGTCTGTTATGCAGCCTATAGGCTACATTACCTCATCACTAACGTCACCCTTCTTGGACATGCTCTCCCAGCAGATTATTTGTGACACATACAATTTTTGCAAATGGCAGTTTTCTTTACAACATTGGTGATGTGGAGCATATTAGCAAAGCCACTGTAAAGCGCCGTCAGAAGAATGTGACTCACTCTGAAACGTGTTTTAAACGTTTTTGTAGAGTTCCCTGGACACAAACCAGTAAGACATAGATTAGATTAGATTAGATTCAACTTTATTGTCATTACACAGGTACAAGGCAACGAAATGCAGTTTGGGTCTAACCAGAAGTGCAATAGCAGTAAGTGCAGGACATGGATATGTACTGAATAAATATAGAAATGAATACTATTATAAACAGAATTTTACAGATAGATTTGTCCTATGAATATACTATACAGATAACTAGTATTGTGAGCAAGATTTACAGCTGGATATGTACTGAATATAATATACAGGTGGATATGACTATAAGTAGAAATTTTACAGATATGTACAATGAACATAATATACTACTGGTTTACAGAGTTTACAGGTGAATATGTACTATGAATATACATACAGGCGGCTATTATAGACAGAATCTTTACAGATAGATATAATAAGTTAGGCTAAATTGAGCAGTATAACAATGATTTAAGGTAGTACAAATAAAGTTTGGGCAGAAGTTATCTGAATTAAAGTGCAGTGGAAAGTAATTGCATATTACAGTTAAAGTACGGTATTGCAGATGTATATGTAAACAATTGGTACTGTGAATAAACAGCAGTGCAAATTGAAATGCCAGTCAAGGTAAGTAGTGCAAAAAGATGCAGATATATACAGTTGTTATTATAGTAACAGTCAGCAGTGCAGGTGAACATTATAGTATTGCAGATAACAAGATGGAGGCAGGTGTGAGGTGGGAGAGGAGAGTCTATGAGTGTATGAGGGGAGTGGGATCAATGAGGATTAGAGTTCAATAAAGAGACAGCTCTGGGGAAAAAACTGTTCTTTAGTCTGCTGGTCCTGGTCCGGAGGCACCTGAACCGACTGCCGGAGGGCATGAGAGCAAACAGTGATGATTTTACTATCACATCAAGGTTTACCAGTTTACCAGTGAACGCACCATTTTGTCTCATCTGTGTTGTTTTTCAGACAACAGCAGTGACCAGTGCTAGTCGGTGCTAGTTAGTGTCTGTTAGCTCACAGGGCTCTAGGGTGCTAGTTTGTGTCTGTTAGGTCACAGGGCTCTAGGGTGTGTTAGAGCTAAATCCTGCTCCATTCTCAGGGTTCATTCAATTAGTAGTCAAAATCTCAGATGTTGATATGTGAATCCATTTTATTACATAGATATCCTAGAGACAAATACAGAGTCAACCTAACACGGCTCTTCCCCAAATTTGTCTGACTCTTTGGCTCTCAGACCCCCAGTTTTATCTCACAAAGGGGGGGGGGTCTTGTGCTTATCCCTTATCTTTTAGTTGGGATGTGACTGAGGGTTTATGACCCTCAGGACTTGCAAAGCAACAGAGCAGTTGGGCCATAAAGGGTGACTGAAACCAGAGACAGGATGTCTCTAACATCATCAATTCAACTTTTGACACATTTGTAGAGCTGGGTTATAACAAAATGTACCAGAACATCTTATATTATGAAACAGAAGTATTGCAAAACAACTTAATGTAACAAACAACAAACTATATATTTATAACAACAAACTTAATGCATGACCAACATGTCTTCATTTATGTTGCTAGTTAGTGTCGTTAGGTCACAGGGCTCTGGGGTGCTAGTTAGCGTCTGTTAGGTCACAGGGCTCTAGAGTGCTAGTTTGTGTCTGTTAGGTCACAGGGCTCTAGGGTGCTAGTTTGTGTCTGTTAGCTCACAGGGCTCTAGGGTGCTAGTTTGTGTCTGTTAGGTCACAGGGCTCTAGGGTGCTAGTTAGCGTCTGTTAGGTCACAGGGCTCTAGGGTGCTAGTTAGTGTCTGTTAGGTCACAGGGTTTTAGGGTGCTAGTTTGTGTCTGTTAGCTCACAGGGCTCTAGGGTGCTAGTTTGTGTCTGTTAGGTCACAGGGCTCTAGGGTGCTAGTTTGTGTCTGTTAGCTCACAGGGCTCTAGGGTGCTAGTTTGTGTCTGTTAGGTCACAGGGCTCTAGGGTGCTAGTTAGCGTCTGTTAGGTCACAGGGCTCTAGGGTGCTAGTTAGTGTCTGTTAGGTCACAGGGTTTTAGGGTGCTAGTTTGTGTCTGTTAGCTCACAGGGCTCTAGGGTGCTAGTTAGTGTCTGTTAGCTCACAGGGCTCTAGGGTGCTAGTTTGTGTCTGTTAGGTCACAGGGCTCTAGGGTGCTAGTTTGTGTCTGTTAGCTCACAGGGCTCTAGGGTGCTAGTTTGTGTCTGTTAGGTCACAGGGCTCTAGGGTGCTAGTTTGTGTCTGTTAGGTCACAGGGCTCTAGGGTGCTAGTTAGCGTCTGTTAGGTCACAGGGCTCTAGGGTGCTAGTTAGTGTCTGTTAGGTCACAGGGTTTTAGGGTGCTAGTTTGTGTATGTTAGCTCACAGGGCTCTAGGGTGCTAGTTTGTGTCTGTTAGGTCACAGGGCTCTAGGGTGCTAGTTTGTGTCTGTTAGCTCACAGGGCTCTAGGGTGCTAGTTTGTGTCTGTTAGGTCACAGGGCTCTAGGGTGCTAGTTTGTGTCTGTTAGGTCACAGGGCTCTAGGGTGCTAGTTAGCGTCTGTTAGGTCACAGGGCTCTAGGGTGCTAGTTAGTGTCTGTTAGGTCACAGTGTTTTAGGGTGCTAGTTTGTGTCTGTTAGCTCACAGGGCTCTAGGGTGCTAGTTAGTGTCTGTTAGCTCACAGGGCTCTAGGGTGCTAGTTTGTGTCTGTTAGCTCACAGGGCTCTAGGGTGCTAGTTTGTGTCTGTTAGCTCACAGGGCTCTAGGGTGCTAGTTAGCGTCTGTTAGGTCACAGGGCTCTAGGGTGCTAGTTTGTGTCTGTTAGGTCACAGGGCTCTAGGGTGCTAGTTAGCGTCTGTTAGGTCACAGGGCTCTAGGGTGCTAGTTTGTGTCTGTTAGGTCACAGGGCTCTAGGGTGCTAGTTTGTGTCTGTTAGCTCACAGGGCTCTAGGGTGCTAGTTAGTGTCTGTTAGGTCACAGGGTTTTAGGGTGCTAGTTTGTGTCTGTTAGCTCACAGGGCTCTAGGGTGCTAGTTTGTGTCTGTTAGGTCACAGGGCTCTAGGGTGCTAGTTTGTGTCTGTTAGCTCACAGGGCTCTAGGGTGCTAGTTTGTGTCTGTTAGGTCACAGGGCTCTAGGGTGCTAGTTTGTGTCTGTTAGGTCACAGGGCTCTAGGGTGCTAGTTAGCGTCTGTTAGGTCACAGGGCTCTAGGGTGCTAGTTAGTGTCTGTTAGCTCACAGGGCTCTAGGGTGCTAGTTAGTCTCTGTTAGGTCACAGGGCTATAGGGTGCTAGTTAGCGTCTGTTAGCTCACAGGGCTCTAGGGTGCTATTTTTTGTCTGTTAGCTCACAGGGCTCTACGGCGCGAGTAATATTTTTCTTCTAGGACGCACCGGTGCTAATGTCCTCGCATCCGCTGCAATGTTGTGTATATGGATATGGTTTAATTTTGCGTTACATGACCCATTTCTTCTGTAAAGTTGTGCCTGTGTTGGATCTCTCCTCTACTCTCTCTCTCATTGACATTTGTCTACAGTTTTAATTGTTATTAACACAGCTGTATAGTGTTAAATATGAGGGGCAAACCTGTATTTGTGCCAGTGTTTCCGTGGTAACTGCTATTGCGGCCTCCACGGCGACAAACACATAAGAAGTTATTGAAAGCAACTAACTTCAGTTGGTGGAGTAACAGCGTGTGAGACAGAGCTGCTGGACCTGGACCTGGACCAGAGATGTGACCCATTGTCAGAATATCATAGTTCATAAAAATGCAGCGCAGTGACGATTCAGACATTTCATACACACGACGTGTGTACCTCCGCCGACCCGCCATTCAACCCGTGCTGGACCCGTTCATAACGAGTCTCTCTGTGAGACAGTCCATAGCCCCCCCTCTTCCTAGCACTTTTAATCAGTTATTGTTGAAAACAAGTAAAGGAGCTTTCTCAGAGATATATTAAAAAAAAAATCCTATGCTATTTATTTCAGATAGCTAATTTTCATTTCCATGTGTTGCAGCTGTATGTATGTACAACAGTGAACTATATGACAACATACAATTTCAACATAAGAATGTAGCAGAACACGGATGTGAAAGCAGTTATAAATAGCCTATATGACAATAAAATATGTTTTGGTTAAAATCAACAAATAATCGTGATTGATCAAAATAATTGTGATTATCATTTTGGCCATAATTGTGCAGCCCTTGTAAGACACATTAAAAAGGAGTTCAACTGTAGGCTGCAGGTGAATGATGTAAACCCTTAGTAATAAAAGATTATTATTTATAATTTGGTTATGACGGTGCTGCAGCCTCAGAATGGGATTAGTAGGCGTAGTACTTTTTCGCCTGCAGGATTGCACCTAAATGAAATAGATAATAGATTTAATACCATTTCAGCAGTAATATTAAGCTGTACTTATGATTAAATATGATATTCAATACACTATATTGGAATATACACATTTAAGTAATTTTCTCCCACACAAATTCCTTCTTTTGCAGCAGCCGCTGTTTTTTTGTTTTTTTTAAACTCGCTGTATACGCATAAGTATTTCCGCTGACCCGTTTAGTCTCTGGTTGTTACTGTCGGTACACGATCCGTCCTGCCAGCACAATCCGTCCTGCGCGTGTGCAAGATGTCCGCGCATGCATATATAATATCATGATGAACGCGTATTTACAACACTGCACCATCTGTTCACATAGACAGTTAAAGTCTGTTCGCCTCCACCGGAAAGCTAACGTTAGCTTAGCTAACAGCTATCTTGGCTAACCGGTAGCTGAGACCATAGACATATATATGTCTATGGCTGAGACAGCATGTAAAATGAATGAATGAATGAAAATAACCGTTTAAATATGTAACAGCTGTTACGTCAGTTCTACTTTACTTTTGCTCATTTAAAATACAATCACTCAAGACTTGTCTTTATTATTATTATTATATTGTCTTTACCTAGTCAAAACCCCATAGTGACGGTGTCTGCCCCCCGACCATTAAAATTATTTAAAACAAAGGTAAACAGAAGAGGAGCTGTGCATGAAAACCTCATAACAATTAAAACTACAAGTGCAATAGTGCAAAAGAATAGGAGAATTAAATGTGGACTCTTAACATCAGATCTCTCTCTTCAAAAGGTTTACTAGTAAATGAATTAATATCAGATTCTAATATTGATTTATTTTGTCTTACTGAAACCTGGCTGGGTGATGGAGAATATGTTAGTCTAAATGAATCCACCCCCCCCAGTCATATTAATACTCACATTCCTCGAGACACAGGCCGAGGAGGTGGAGTGGCAGCTATCTTCGATTCTAGTCTACTAATCAGCTCTAAACCTAAACTGAATTATAACTCATTTGAAAGTCTTGTTCTTAGTCTTTCACACCCAAGTTGGAAATCACTGCAACCAGTTCTATTTGTTATAGTGTACCGAGCACCTGGTCCATACTGTGAATTCTTATCTGAATTTGCAGAGTTTTTGTCAAATTTAGTGCTAAAAACGGACAAAGTTCTTATTGTAGGGGATTTTAATATCCATGTGGACGATGAGAATGATAGCCTTAGTACTGCGTTTATCTCTCTATTAGATTCTATTGGCTTCTTTCAAAGTGTTCATAAACCGATTCACCGTTTTGGCCACACCCTCGATCTTGTTCTGGTCTATGGTGTTGAAATTGAACATTTAATAGTGTTCCCACAGAATCCCTTTCTATCTGACCACTGTTTGATAACTTTTGAGTTTATACTGCTGAACTATACGCCATTAGGCAAAAGCTTCTATACAAGATGTCTATCTGATAGCGCTGTAGCTAAATTTAAGGATATGATTCCATTAGCATTTAATTCATTACCAAGTCACAAAGTAACGGAGGACTCCTATGTTAATTTCAGTCCCTCCCAAATTGATCATTTTGTTGATAGTGCAGCAGGCTTGCTGCGAATGACACTCGACTCTGTTGCCCTTCTAAAAAAGAAGATAATTAAACAAAGACGGTTAGCTCCATGGTATAACACTGAAACTCGCAAATTAAAGCAAACATCGCGGAAACTTGAGAAGATTTGGCGTTCCACCAAATTGGAAAATTCTCGGTTAATCTGGCAAGATAGTCTTAAAACGTATAGGAAGGCCCTCCGTAATGCCAGAGCAGCGTACTACTCATCATTAGGAACAATCCCAGGTTTCTTTTCAGTACTGTAGCCAGGCTAACGGAAGGTCACAGCTCTACTGAGCCAAGTATTCCCATAGCTCTTAGTAGTAACCACTTCATGAGATTCTTCAATGATAAAATTATAACTATTAGAAGCAAAATTACTTATCTCTAAACCCAGGAACCTTAGAAACAGCTGTAAAACCAGATATATGTTTAGACTGCTTTGCTTCACTTGATCTTTATCAATTTAATTCAATTATTTCTTCATCTAAACCATCAACCTGCCTCTTAGACCCCATCCCGACTAGGCTACTTAAAGAAGCTTTACCCTTAGTCAACAATTCTCTACTAGATATAACCAATCTATCTTTATTAACAGGCTATGTACCACAGCACATTAAAGTAGCTGTAATTAAACCTCTTCTGGAAAAGCCCAACCTTGATCCAGATGTTTTAGCCAACTATAGACCTATATCCAATCTTCCATTTCTCTCTAAGATTCTTGAGAAAGCAGTCGCTAAACAGCTATGTGACTTTCTGCATAGCAACAGCTTATTTGAAGATTTTCAGTCAGGATTTAGAGTTAATCATAGCACAGAGACAGCACTTGTGAAAATTACTAATGACCTCCTAATTGCATCAGACAAAGGACTTATCTCTGTACTGGTGTTATTAGATCTTAGTGCTGCATTTGATACCATTGACCATCATATTTTATTACAGAGATTGGAACATTTAATTGGCATTAAAGGGACTGCTCTGAGCTGGTTTAAGTCTTATTTATCAGATCGATCTCAGTTTGTTCATGTTAACGATGAATCCTCTGTGCACGCCAAAGTTAGTCATGGAGTCCCACAAGGATCTGTGCTTGGTCCAATCCTGTTCACTTTATATATGCTTCCTTTAGGCAATATTATCAGGAAGCACTCCATAAACTTTCATTGTTATGCAGATGATACTCAATTATATTTATCAATCAAGCCGGATGAAACCAATCAGTTAGCTAAACTTCAAATGTGCCTTCAGGAGATTAAAACCTGGATGAGCTGTACTTTTCTAATGTTAAACTCAGATAAAACTGAAGTTATTGTTTTGGGACCCAAGCACCTCCGTGACGCATTATCCAAAGAGATAGTTACTCTGGATGGCATCTCCCTGGCCTCCAGCACCACTGTGAGGAATCTTGGAGTTATCTTTGATCAGGACATAAAAAGGGATAGCCTTTTTTCACTTATGTAATATTGCAAAAATCAGGAATATCCTGTCTAAAAATGATGCAGAAAAACTAGTCCATGCATTTGTTACTTCTAGGCTGGACTACTGCAATTCTTTATTATCAGGCTGCTCGAAAAAGTCCATAAAGACTCTTCAGCTGATCCAGAATGCTGCAGCACGTGTTCTGACAGGAACCAAGAAAAGAGATCACATCTCTCCTGTTTTAGCTTCTCTGCACTGGCTTCCTGTAAAATCCAGAATAGTATTTAAAATCCTTCTTCTCACCTACAAAGCTCTTCATGGTCAGGCACCATCTTATCTTAAAGAGCTCATAGTACCTTACAACCCTACAAGAGCACTACGCTCCCAGAATGCAGGATTACTTGTGGTTCCTAGAGTCTCTAAAAGTAGAACGGGAGCCAGAGCGTTCAGCTATCAGGCTCCTCTCCTGTGGAACCAGGTTCCAGTTTGGGTTCAGGAGGCAGACACTGTCTCCACATTTAAGAGTAGACTTAAGACTATCCTTTTTGATGAAGCTTATAGTTAGGGCATAGAATTGAATATTGTTAGGGAGTGAGGAGTCGCAGCGTCCGCCTAACCCGGCCCACCTGCTTCTCGTCATAGTTGTCAGATTTATCTATCATATAATAAAACTAAAGCGAGACTTGGCATACAGCCCAATCCGGTTGGGGAGAGTTCTAGCCTGACCAGGCTCCTCTCTTTACCCATTGTCTCTTAGTTATGCTGTAGTAGTTTTAGACAGCTGGGGGACTTCTTTTGACACACTGAGCTCCTCTCCTATCTTTCTATCTTCCTATTTTGTGTGTATCTATGTCCCAGAAATGCTTGTTACTAACCTAGTTACTAACCTAGTTACTAACTTAGTTACTAACCTAGTTACTAACCTAGTTACTAACCTAGCTCTGGGGAGTCATTCCCCGGAGTCCTTTTGTTCTTTTTCTCCCAGCATGTTTCCTCGGATCAGGGAGGCTCCAAAATCATGGTTGCAGCTGTCGCCATGGTCCCGCTACACGTTCCCGTTTCCCTGCCATGAACTACTACAAATAACTACTACAAACTACTATTATTATTATTATTTTTAATTTTTTAATTTTATTTTTTTATTTTTTTGGGACTGTTATTGCCACTCTTCATTCTAACCCCAACCGGTCGTCAGACACCGCCTACCAAGAGCCTGGGTCTGGGCCTGGGTCTGGGCCTGGGTCTGGGTCTGTCCAAGGTTTCTTCCCAAAGGGGAGTTTTTCCTCGCCACTGTCGCACTGTTGCTTGCTCTGGAGGAAACTACTAGAACTGTTGGGTCCTTGTAAAGTGTCTTGAGATAACTCTTGTTATGAATTGATACTATAAATAAAATTGAAATTGAAATTGAAATTGAAATTATTACTGTAAAGTCTTAATTTAGCTGTAGCTGCTTTCCCCACTGTTTAGTTTGAGTAACGTTATTTTAGGCTGAATCAAGCTGTAAGCTAGCAGTTAGCCGAATTAACTGTTAGCTAAACTAACGTCGTTAGCTTTCCGGTGGAGGCTAACAGCAGACCGCTACTGTGGAACAGATCGTGCAGTGCCGTAAATCCTCGTACATCATGATTATCATCTTATATTATCAACATATTGCACATGCGCAGAATGGATCGTGTACCGACAGTTACCATGGTAAATTGTATTATCATGGCTCCATTCATGCTGCCTTTTTCCTGTGGTGGTGCACGCATGTGAACCTACTCTGAGTTGATTAGACCAACTTATATCAGCTGTTCTGAAACCGAAAACTCAGTTTCCCATCTCCGGGTAAATCAACTCCGAGATCAGGGTTAGACCCAGAGTTTGTTAAACCTCCTTCTTGAAATGGGGCCCCTGACTCTTGATCACTGTACAGAGTGAAGGTCAGCTCTGATTCTCAGACTCTTCTCTTGATTCTTCTTTCCAGATGAGATGATCCTTTACCAAAATACTTTGGGAATCAAAAGGTTCTCTCAAGAAAACACAACATAATACCTGTTGAGACTAGTATGTTACTAAATAATCAAATATTGCTCAAGTTATGGCACTAAAAATGTCCTATATTAAGTATACTACAGTCAGTGTGCACGTTATTATGCCGTTTGCTTGTTGCAACTGTGCAATAGTGTCATTATTTTATTTGATTAAATAAATATTTTTAGATTTTATTTTCAGAATTTTAATTATGCTTAAATATTTATTTATTTAACTCTTTAATTGTTCTACCTCACCTATTTTTACTAAATGTTTTTGCTGTTTATTTGTTATTATCGTGTCATTTTGTATGATGTAAATTGAGGGTTTACATTGGCTAAGTGTGATGAAAAAAGGTTGTCTTAACTTAATTACTCAGCATGTAAAAATACTGATTAATATATGATTTTATCTTTCAGAACCACCAGTGACCGTGGTAGAAGACCGTGATGTTGTGTTACCCTGCTCTCTCAGGCCCAAGGAGGACATTGAGTTTAAACTCTTTGACTGGAAGAAAGCTGCTCAGAAAGATGAAGGTCTGAAGAAGGTGTTCCAGTATAACGCAGGCAAACATTACAACAACGGTCTAGGTGGTCAGAGTGAAGAGTTCAAAGGTCGAGTCTTTCATTTCCAAGATGGACTGAAACACGGCAACGCCTCCATAATCATCAGAAATACAAAGATATCTGACAGTGGAGAATACAGCTGTGATTTTCCAAATCTTCAAAAACCTCAAACTTTCTACATTAAGCTTGTTGTTGGTGAGTATTTTTATTATGTTTGCTCATTTTTAAACATTTAAATATGTCTGCAAGATGAAAACGTTTCTTTGTAAGTGTTTTTAAAGTTGCTAATACTTCACAAGCACTAAGTAATGTTGTGTAGCCTGTTCTCTTAGGGCTCATTGTGATCATGGATATTTCTGTCTCTTAATACCGAAACATTTAATCTGTATAATACCAGGACCACGAGGACCTGATGTATGTAAATGACATCACTGTTAAACAAACACTCATCAGGTTTCATTAGGTGTGTTGATCTCACTTCAGGTTCTGAAACAGTTGATAAAATATCATTGTATCATAGATCATTGTATTTTATTGATTATTGTGACAAAATTGATGATGATCTACTTCATCTTCCCAGCTCCATACTTCCTGGTTTGAGGTTTGATGTGAATTTTAAAATGTATTTATAGGCTAAGGGCCGTACATTCAAATATAAACCAGAGAAACTTCAAGTTTTACTCCTTCTCCTCTCTCTCAAATGCTCTTATTTCCAAGCAGATAGGATAACCTGTGTAGTGTTTACTTGCTGTATCTGATGAGGAGACATCAATAATGAGAGCTGTAATGCCAACAGGTTCATAGGATGTTAACTAGATCTGTTTCTTTGCAGAGCAGTGGTGTTAACCTACATTTATGTATTTGTCTGACCATTCAGGGTCAGAAGACAACATTGATATTTTTGTCACCTTACATATTGTGACAAAGTTGTTATCAAATTGTTCTGAGAGAGAGATCAATGTTATTTATTTTTCATTGCATGCTTAAGACAAGTGTCAAACATTAGAATTAGAAAGAAAATGTATGTATGTGTTATAAAAATTAGAATATATCCTATTAAACTAACCAAAACATGAGAATCAGAAAAAGATTTGCAGAGCACAATGTGGAAAACAAGTCTGTCTTAACCTAATTACTCTACATGTAAACATTCTGATTAATACCTGTTTTTATCTTCCAGAGCCAAAAGTCAGAGTGACCGTGAAACATGGCAGTGATGCTGTGTTACCCTGCTCTCTCAGCACCAAGGAGAACATTCCAATTAATACTTCATTTTATCTTCCAGAGCCGTCAAAGATCATCAAAGTGGAAGAAGACAGTGATGTTGTGTTACCCTGCTCCCTCAGCACCAAGGAGGACATTACATCTGAACTCTTTGACTGGAAGAAAGCTCCTCAGAAAGACGAAGGTCTGAAAAAAGTGTTCCTGTATAACGCAGGCAAACATTACAACAACGGTCGAGGTGGTCAGAGTGAAGAGTTCAAAGGTCGAGTCTCTCATTTTCAAGATGAACTGAAACACGGCAACGCCTCCATAATCATCAGAAATACAAAGATATCTGACAGTGGAGTCTACAGCTGTGATTTTCCAGAACTTCAAACACCTCAAACATTCTACATTGAGCTTGTTGTTGGTGAGTACTTTTATTAAACAGTTAAAGTTTGATCAATGAACAGGATATTAAAATTTCTTTTTAACTGTTTGTCAAGTTAATAATATTTCACACGCATTAATGTTTTGTTTTGCCTTTGAGGTGGAGTTTTAACCTCTTGAGGCTCATTGTGATCATGGATGTTTCTGTCTCTTAATACCGAAACATTTAATCTGTATAATACCAGGACCACGAGGACCTGATGTATGTAAATGACATCACTGTTAAACAAACACTCATCAGGTTTCATTAGGTGTATATATATATATATATATATATATATGTGTGTATGTATATATACGTACATGTATGTGTGTGTATATATATATATATATATATATATATATATATATATATATATATATATATATGTGTATGTATATATATATATATATATATATATATATATATATATGTGTATGTATATATACGTACATGTATGTGTATATATATATATATATATATATATATACACTACCGGTCAAAAGTTTGGGGTCACTTCTACATTTCCATACCACTCCATTATAGACAGAATACCTGCTAATTTGGGTGGGGGGGCTGATCTTTAATGCAATATCTACATTGCCCATTACCAGCAACCATTCATCCAATGTTCCAAAGGCTCATTCTGTGTACTAATCTATCATTTAAAAATAAAAAACTAGAAAAACATTGGAGAACCATTTTACTATTATGTAAGCACATAATGTAATCTGATTACTGCCCTGGTTAAAAAAACAATGCAACTGATCTCAGCTGGCATTCTGTCTACAATGGAGTGCAATGGGAATTTCTATGTGACCCCAAACTTTGGACCGGTAGTGTATATATGTGTGTGTATATATATATATTTATATTTATATATATATATATATATATATATACATGTGCAAATCAGACAGAAATCTCACATGTAACATATCCTCGTGCTTTCATAACAGCATTGTTGCTTCAGTGGCCAGGTAGAACAGGTAGAACATATCGGAGGAGAAATTCTGTTCAATAAACAGGGAAACAAAGTTCAGGTGTTGTCTCAGTGTTACCTCTCTACCAAGTTGATGAATGATATTAAATAATGATGATATATTTAATAAGCACTCTAACATTTGTTTTTCTCTTTCATGTGACGGAGCAGGGCCAACCTCAGGTGAGTCCTGATTTTAATGAATTTACTAATCCCTAAATCAACATGTGTGATGTCATCACCGATGAGGAAATATATTTATACACATTTTCAGTTTTAAAAGATTTTTTTTTTTAAAGAACTATGAATTATATTTAATGTCCATTTGTCACTTCTGGGTGATAACCAATACTTTATTAAAGTTACTTGTAGCATTAAATGTAAATGTGCTGTATTTATATATCTTTTCTAGTCTTAACGACTACTCAAAGCGCTTTTACATCATACAGGAAACATTCACCATTCACACACATTCATACACTGTGGCCGAGGCTGCCGTACAAGGTGCCATCTGCTCATCAGATAAACACTGCACACACATTCACACTCCGATGCGCAGCATCGGGGGCAACTCGGGGTTCAGTGTCTTGCCCAAGGACACTTCGACATGGGACTGCAGGGCCAGGGATTGAACCACCAACCTTCCGATTGGCAGGTACGGCAACATTGATGAAGGCTTTGTCCCAAGCAAGATCTGGCAAGATGGAAGAAAGTTTTACTTTTAATTCACACATACTACCCTGACTGTTATGATACGAAGCAGCCAGGTATTTATCGTGGCTAAGCCTAACACTTAAAGTGCTCATATTATGCTGTTTGGCTTTTTCCTTACCTACTCTGCTTCTGACTGGCTAGTAGTCCTTACCTAGGTACTGTCAGGGCCCTCATACTCTGCTTCTGACTGGCTAGTAGTCCTTACCTAGGTACTGTCAGGACCCTCATACTCTGCTTCTGACTGGCTAGTAGTCCTTACCTAGGTACTGTCAGGACCCTCATACTCTGCTTCTGACTGGCTAGTAGTCCTTACCTAGGTACTGTCAGGGCCCTCATACTCTGCTTCTGACTGGCTAGTAGTCCTTACCTAGGTACTGTCAGGGCCCTCATACTCTGCTTCTGACTGGCTAGTAGTCCTTACCTAGGTACTGTCAGGACCCTCATACTCTGCTTCTGACTGGCTAGTAGTCCTTACCTAGGTACTGTCAGGGCCTTCATACTCTGCTTCTGACTGGCTAGTAGTCCTTACCTAGGTACTGTCAGGACCCTCATACTCTGCCTCTGACTGGCTAGTAGTCCTTACCTAGGTACTGTCAGGGCCCTCATACTCTGCTTCTGACTGGCTAGTAGTCCTTACCTAGGTACTGTCAGGACCTTCATACTCTGCTTCTGACTGGCTAGTAGTCCTTACCTAGGTACTGTCAGGGCCCTCATACTCTGCTTCTGACTGGCTAGTAGTCCTTACCTAGGTACTGTCACGGCCCTCATACTCTACTTCTGACTGGCTAGTAGTCCTTACCTAGGTACTGTCAGGGCCCTCATACTCTGCTCCTGACTGGCTAGTAGTCCTTACCTAGGTACTGTCAGGGCCCTCATACTCTGCTTCTGACTGGCTAGTAGTCCTTACCTAGGTACTGTCAGGGCCCTCATACTCTGCTTCTGACTGGCTAGTAGTCCTTACCTAGGTACTGGCAGGGCCCTCATACTCTGCTTCTGACTGGCTAGTAGTCCTTACCTAGGTACTGATCATGTGTGACTCCCAACAAAGATGGAACAGAAGTGAGATGTCTCACTCTGTAGCTAAAACAGAGAGCTCAACACACAGGGTGAAAAGAGGAGCTCCTGCAATGTGCAGTACAAAAATATGGTGATTTTTGAAAATTAAACCATGTAAACCTATTCTGGTACAACCTCTAAATACAATTATGAACCTGAAAATGAGCATAATGTGAGCATGTTAAAGCCACTGAGGGGCTGCTAGACGTGCTAATAACAAACAGCCAAGGCTAATAACTTAGCCGACACGCCGCTATGCGTACCCGCTCCGTAGTGTAGAAATAAGACTCCAATAGCCTAGCCATCGGTACATTTTATGTACATTTATTTCTCATCACAATGGTCTTCAAATAAACATGCAAGAATCCATATGTGTCCATCAAGCTCCATAAACAATCATTTCATACATCATGAGAGTTGCAGTGCTACCTGTGCTCCTCCATCCAACAGCACACCTGATACCTGTTGACCGGTTCTTACCTAAATAGACATGTGACGTAAAGCACCATCGTCACACCTAGTGGACAATCTGTGTCCTTCACACAAATACATGAAAATGGCTCTTACAATATCCCTTAAAGTAAAACTAGCAGAAGAGAAAATTAGTATTATATTTTACACATACAGTACAGGCCAAAAGTTTGGAACCACCTTCTCATTCAATATGTTTTCTTTATCTTCATGACTATTTACATTGTAGATTATCACTGAAGGCATCAGAACTATGAATGAACACATGTGGAATTATGGACTTAACAACAAATGAAATGACTGAAAACATATATATATATATACATACTTATATTCTAGTGTCTTCAGAGTTTAGCCTCCGCGTGTTAGTGTGGAGCTTCAGACCACCATAATGATTTTGATCTAGGTGTTACTGAGCTGTACTCGGTGCTGAAAGAAGTACTGATTCTTTATTTGAGTGAAAGTTTCAAAACCACCAAGTAAAACTTCAAAATGACTACTTCAGTAAAAGTATAGACGTATCAGTAAAATGTACTTAAAGTAGCAGAAGAACAAACAAGTATTATATTTTAGACGTAAGATCAACGTAACTAATTATTAAATGTAGCGCAGTAAGAACAAAATATCTGAAATGTAGTGAGGTATAAAGTATAAAGTACAGGTTTCAGGAGCATGCACCTTTAGGTGTTCTCTTTGTAGACTGCTGTGTAGGCCTGCACGATTAATCGTTATAAAATCGCGATCTCGATTCACCCTGTTCACGATTTAAATTTTACTTTTAAAAAATGATTTAAAAAAATTTATGACTTTGGTTCTCATTTAATTTTACAAGCCGAAATCTCGACATTTCATGTAAAATTGAACACAACCAACATAGCCCGTGCCCCTCGGCGGCATCATGGTGGTACCGACAGTTGGAAGAAAGCGGCAGTCTTGTTGACTGTTTTCAGATCTGTGCTCATCATCGTACATTTTTATGTATTGGTGTTATTGTTGAATACACTGTGAATACATACAGTATTTCTAAAATTGTATGATGTTTTTGTTGAGTTATTATTACACAATAATTTCTCAGACCATTTTGAATCCCCCAACAAATAACCCATATTACAAAAAAGACTAAACTAATAAAAACTAAACTAAAACTAAGCATTTTCAAAAAATATAAAACTAAACCAGCATATGGAGGACCATGTCTTTCTTATTTATTTATTGAGCATTTATTTATTTCTGTATTTATTTTTAAATATGAAAGACATGGTCCTCCATACCAGCAAACCCGCTTTCAAAACTAATTAAGACTAAACTGAATTTGAAAACAAAAAGTCTAAATGAAATAAAAACTAATGAAAAATGCAAAACTATAATAACCTTAGACTGGTACTGCCATTTTGTTTTGTCAGCGTCAAAAACATCGTGGCAGAGAATCGTGATCTTAATTCTAAGATTAAATATCTTGATTCCTATTTTCCCCGAATCGTGCCGGCCCAACGTCCGCTCGGCTTCATATGACCTGTGTTCCTCTCTACGGTAACTTTCTCTCTTCTGTTCCAGGATCTCCTAATGTCGGACTGAATGTTGCTGTTGCCGTTCTTACAGCTGTTATTGGTGTTGTTTTTTTCTAGCTCGGCCTATAAAAGAGGTAAGTTTATAAATAAAATATTGTATCAACATTTTCATATATATATATACAATATATAGATATGTTTAGAGTCTTTGAGGTAGTTTTATCTTCAGTCATTAATATTTCTGTTGGTATTTATTTATTTATTTATTTATGTATTTATTTATTTCTTTACACCAGAGTAGGATCAAGCCAGTTTGATTTCCTCTTAACTTTGTTTTCTCTCCTGCAGGATCACAAGTCCC
Source organism: Etheostoma nigrum (assembly GCA_029931835.1). Lineage (NCBI taxonomy): Eukaryota > Metazoa > Chordata > Actinopteri > Perciformes > Percidae > Etheostoma > Etheostoma nigrum. The sequence continues at coordinate 44,201 of JAQOOF010000207.1, forward strand.
ATCTAGGTAAGGGAAGACAGCACGCTCTTATTGTGAAGGTTTCATTAGAGTGTGTGATTGATGGGTGTTTGGTATTTAGTGATCATGTTTTCAGCACACGTGGAGAGGAGGCTCTTCTCTCTGTGGGAGAGTGACAGGTCATACTATATGTATCAAACTATAAAAACTAACTAGAGTGTGTCTGGCTCTGTTCCAAGGTGATATTATCAATGGCAATTTATTTATTAAGCACCTTTACATTAAAAGACAACATAAGCATAGTATGAACAACAAAAATATGAATACAGTACAAGCATCACACACACACACACACCTGAGACAACAGTCAGTTGTCTCAGGTGACTTTGTCTGAAGTCGTTGACGTGTAAACATGTAACTGTTTCAGATAAATCTGCATGGAGGGAACTTCTGTGGTCTCTGGTGTCTTTGTGGACTCCTCGTCTCACAATGTCTTCACATAGTCAGCAAGTAAATTACTTTAATTTCAATTTCATAAAAAAACTAACTTATGGAACTGGCAACCCAAGAAAACCACCACACCTGCAGAAGTGACTCAAACGTTAGTAAAGTTGTAAAGTAGCTCGTAGTTTTAAAAGTGACCAAAACATTATTACCACAGAGTGTTAAATTCAAAAGGCAGCTGGTGAAGAAGGGACTGTTTGTGTTCTCCTGTAATTATTTAGATAAAGCCAGTCAGTATAGAAGCTGTGTGTTTTATTTTTTATTAAATAACATTTTGTTAATGATCTTCAGCTAAAGGAAACAAGACTGCACCAGTGTTACTTGATTTAATTTTAAAGGGGACGTATAATGAAACTCTCATTTTTAGTCATGGTGCACAAACATTTGAGTTTCTGGAAGGCCGATCGACCCAAAACCTGAAATAACAACAACCCAGACAGATATGTGGGTCGAAAACAATTCATCAAGCCAGAGAGAGAGAGGGGGAGAGAGAAAGAGAGAGAGAGAGAGAGAGAGAGAGAGAACAGACGTCTCTTTTATAATAGTGGAAAATATTTTCTGGGTCTCTGGGATTTTTTTTGTTGCAATACTGCGAGTGGTCACTGGACAAAATTAGCAGAAATTGAAATAGTAAATTAAGCAGTAGTGTTTTTTGAACATTAAAACGTAAAAATGTTCTTGTAGAAATTTAAAAATACAAGTACGCACCTGAAAATGATCATAATATGTCTCCTTAAAAAGAAAATGTTGATGTACTGTACCTGCTGGCGGGGTTGGTGGTTCAATCCCTGGCTCTTGGCCACATGTCCTTAAGCAAGACGCTGAATCCCAAATTACTCAGATGGTCAGACAGCACCTTGCATGGTAGCTCTGTTAATGGAGGAATGACATATAAACTTCTTTATTAATATTATCCTGCCGCTTTAATTTACTAAAAGTACTCAATGAATAACGTTATCCATGATTTTTTTGTAATCAAAGTGAAATCTAACGTGACTTCTTTTTTTATTTCGACGTTTGTGTCGTTGACATTATTTAGGATGAGCATGTTCTGCTTCTTTTTATTTCCTAAGGTGCTAAGCCAGAGTTTGTCAGGTTGAACTATACACTGTTGTTGGCTGTAATATCAGCATTGTGTGTGTTTATGTTGATCTGATGCACCTGCAGGGCATCATGTAATCTCAGGCAGAGCTTCATCATTTCAATCTAAATAAAACATAAAAAATATGTCAAACTGTATGTTGTGACTGTTCAATTCAAATTCCTGAGAAGTGTGGTAAAAGTACACTTAATACTCTTAGGATTACAAAGTATGGGTGTATCAGAATCAGAAATACTTCATTGATCCCTGAAGGGAAATTCAGTGTCACAGTAGCACCAATAGTAAGAAGACAGAGACGGAGCACTGCAATAGGCAGCATGCACGTTAGCGCATGTGCACTCTTCATTTCAGATGAATCAGAATCAGCTTTATAAGGACATAATGCACAGGACAACCCACAGTACATGTGGTCACATGAAGGGATTTTTTGAGGTGACTAGGGAGGGTGGAAAAAACAAAAAAGTTACAGAGGCAGTCAGTTGGAAGCGGGGAGGGATGGGGGGGACATGTATGGTGTGGAGTAAGATGAGTTGTGTATGTGAAGTGTGAGGCGTCAGACTGTCTATGTTGTTACAGAAATTTCAGTTCAGATCGGCCTTGTCCTTGAGGAGAGATAAGCCACTGCACAGGAGGAGATAGTAAGGCCGGCTGCAAGTTGTTTTCCCGCTCGGATGAAGGCTGGGGGGGGGTTCGGGGGGGTTGATTTGGTGGCATTTGTCCGAATCAATGTCTGTCAATCTCTCTCGTCCTTAGCGTCATAAGTGAGTCCAGTTCATGTAGTGATTTCGACAGTTCTTCTACCTTCTCTGCCAGTCCGGTGGTTACACGAAGCAACTCCACCGACTGGGCCCTGATGGTATCAAACCCCTTCTGCGCTTCCAAGGTCCGGTCTGAGATGTTACGGGACAGTTCTCTGGTCTGGTCGGCCCTCAGATGTAAAACCTTCATCCTGTCGAACACTTCATTTAAGCACTCTTTAAGTTCCCCAGACAGCTTATGGGTAAATCTGCTGGCGGCTGTCTTACCAATTTTCCAGTAAGTTAGGGAGATTCCAAGTCCGATGATCAGGAAGCCCCCCAACAGAATTCCAATTATCCATATGTCCTCGATGTCCTCCACAGTTAACGCATCCAACCAGACCGCTTGCCAATTCTCCCATGAATCACAAGCGTAGCCTGCAGCGTATGTTCCACCAGGGCAGGACAGCTCCCCCGGTGAAACATGCGTAA
>JAQOOF010000208.1:0-5000 GCA_029931835.1 Etheostoma nigrum
ACCAAATGCTTAGAATTAGGAGAGACAACACGCTAACAAACAGGTGAGACAACACGCTAAGAAACAGGTGAGACAACACGCTAAGAAACAGGTGAGACAACATGCTAAGAAACAGGAGAGACAACGTGCTAATAAACAGGAGAGACAACACGCTAAGAAACAGGTGAGACAACATGCTAAGAAACAGGAGAGATAACGTGCTAATAAACAAGAGAGACAACACGCTAAGAAACAGGTGAGACAACATGCTATAAAAAACAGGAGAGACACGCTTAGAAACAGGACGAAAATGAATGACTTCCGGTATCTTTAGACGCTCAAGTCGGTGGCGGTGTGTACGTACGGTAATAAGACAACTTCTACGAGTCGGATAATCTGTGAAATTCATTATTAAAAGTAAAAATATTACAGAAGTGCTGAGGAAATAACTTTCTTCTTCTTCTTCTTCTTCTTTTTCTTTTTCTTCTTCTTCTTCCTCAGGTCCAGGGCAGTAATCAAGTCCAGCGAGCTCCCAGAGCGTTATACTGTCTAAAACTCAACAACCCAATCAGACGAGCTGCTCTCTCTATCGTCGAGTGGAAGTATCCTTAACTTTGACCATGTTGTCCTCATGTTGTCCTCATGTTGTCCTCATGTTGTCCTCATGTTTCCCTCTTGTTGTCCTCATGATGTCCTCATGTTTCCCTCTTGTTGTCCTCATGCTGTCCTCATGCTGTCTTCATGTTGTCCTCATGTTTCCCTCTTGTTGTCCTCATGTTGTCCTCATGTTGTCTTCATGTTGTCCTCATGTTGTCCTCATGTTGGCCTCATGTTGCCCTCATGTTGTCCTCATGTTGTCCCCATGTTGTCCTCATGTTGTCCTCATGTTGTCCCCATGTTGTCCTCATGTTGTCCTCATGTTGCCCTCATGTTGTCCTCATGTTGCCCTCATGCTGTCCTCATGTTGTCTTCATGTTGTCCTCATGTTGTCTTCATGTTGTCCTCATGTTGTCCTCATGTTGTCCCCATGTTGTCTTCATGTTGCCCTCATGCTGTCCTCATGTTGTCTTCATGTTGTCCTCATGTTGTCCTCATGTTGTCCCCATGTTGTCCTCATGTTGTCCTCATGTTGTCTTCATGTTGTCCTCATGTTGTCCTCATGTTGTCCCCATGTTGTCCTCATGTTGTCCCCATGTTGTCCTCATGTTGTCCCCATGTTGTCCTATATCAGTGTTCTTTTTAATTCCCCAAAATAACATGATTGATTCCACCCAACGCTCTTTGCCAAGTACAAATCTCTACTTTCATTAATTTTGGGGCGTCTTATTCAATTTTATAGCATTGTAAAACAAATGGAAGTGTTTTTGAAATAGTATTGAGTAAAAGTTGACATATTCCAGTCTGTGATTATCATCAACATCCATTCCTTTAATTTTAGTCTAAATAATTCCTAATTTCTGCTTTTCTAACTTTCATGAAGTAAAATTTTATTTCAGAGTTGTTTTTAAAACCCCAAATAAGTCCCGGGTCAGTTTGACCCGAGGGACACGAGAGGGTCCCGAAGGTGGAGACAACACGAGGGTTGAAAAAGGACTAAAAATATGTTGCACAATAATGTTGTTGCGCTATTTATAGATATTTTAAACTGATGTTTTTATCTTGCTCTTATGATCTTACCTGTAGCACTTTGAGGTTTGTCTTAAATGTAAAGTGCATTACAAATAAAATGTATTATTATTATTATAATGTTGATAGTTTTGTCCCCGTTGATCTTCCGTAACTCGTCTCCCAGACCGTTTGACATCTTCATTCTTTTAGCCATCTTTGCTAACTGTGTAGCTCTGGGAGTCTCCAAACCGTTTCCGGAGGACGACTCCAACTCCACCAACCACGACCTGGTGAGCATTATTTACGTGTATTTTAAGTTAAATTTGATATACTGAGGTAATAAATCAAGTGAGACGTAGACTCATTTTCTCAGAGACTTCTGTAGAAACAGACTTGTGTTTGGGGCCGGTAGAGTCTCCCCCTGCAAGACGTTAGAGAGAATGCAGCTTTAAGGAGTCTCCCCCTGCAGGACGTTAGAGAGAATGCAGCTTTAAGGAGTCTCCCCCTGCAGGACGTTAGAGAGAATGCAGCTTTAAGGAGTCTCCCCCTGCAGGACGTTAGAGAGAATGCAGCTTTAAGGAGTCTCCCCCTGCAGGACGTTAGAGAGAATGCAGCTTTAAGGAGTCTCCCCCTGCTGGACGTTAGAGAGAATGCAGCTTTAAGGAGTCTCCCCCTGCTGGACGTTAGAGAGAATGCAGCTTTAAGGGAAACATCGTTGCATCAGGAGATGTGCAGGTTGTTTGAGTGACAGAGGCAGGCTTACCCAACGTCATGTAGACAAACCGGAACAAAATTATAAAAATACAAACCGAGTACTCAGGAGAATAGTAAAAGACTTCATAGGTCCATCTACTTCTTCTCCTCTGGGAAAACAAGTAAAAGTTCATGGAGAAGTAGAGTAGATGTTGACAGGTCTGAGATCTGATCAGCTGGCAGTTTCTGCTCTGATGGGTCACTCTCTCTCTCTCTCTCACTCTCTCTGTTTCTCTCTCACTCTCTCTCTCACTTTCTCTGTTTCTCTCTCTCTCTCTGTCTCTCTCTCTCTATCTGTATCTCTCTGTGTGTTCATAAAGTCATTTTATATTGAAGTGACAGCACACTACCTCGTTTTGTGTGTTTGTGTGTGTGTTTGTGTGTGTGTTGAAGTTCACATGCTCAAACATTAGGTATAATTTCCTATAAATGAGGTTTATTGACCATAAATTCCAAAAATAACTGTAAAACTAAAGATGATAAGTTAGTGTCATGTAGTGTTGAAAAGCATCAAAAAAAGTGTTGATTTGCAATTCTGACATGAAGACAACACGAGGGTGAAGAGGTATTTGTCTGTCACGATGGGTAGTATAGAGCCGTGTTAGCGTGTGTTAGCATTGCAGCGGCCAATCAGAGCAGACTGGACTTTTTTGGGGGGGTGGGGGCGGCTTAAAGAGAAAGGAAAATGGAGCGTTCAAGATAGAGAAATTGACATTATGAGAAAAATACAGTGTTCATACAAATCATGTAAATGTTTTATTAGAAATCCAAAATACATGAAAGAGCCTTAAAATGAGCATTATATGGGACCTTTAACAGTGGGGGGGCAGGGAATGCATTATGTCAGCGAGAGTCCTCGCAAGTGTAGAAAGACAAACATGTTGTGTGTGTGTTTGCAGGGATGATGACAGATTGGTAATCCTCTGAAATGCTCACAAATACTCCACAACCACGTTTACCAGGTCACACACACACACACACACACACACATACACACATGCATGCATGCACACACACACACAAACACACACACTCACTCATACACACATATATGCATGCATGCACACACACCCCCACACACACACATGCACACACAGACACACACACACACACACACACACACACATACAACTGTATAGTATTAATGGACAGAGCATGAGTGATGTCATCCATTGGTTTGTGGAGATCTGATGTGAGCAATCGTCACAGGTTAGGGTTAAAATTTTAGGGTTTACATTTTCTTTTAAGATCAACAAGACCATAATTCATAAAATGATCCTTATTCTGTGTTCCAGAAGACTTTTGAGACCATAAACTCATTGTGAAAATGTTGACTGAGGTAATAAATCCCTGCTGGAGATCAGGTATAATGCAGCTTTAAGGAGTCTCCCCCTGCTGGACGTTAGAGAGAATGCAGCTTTAAGGAGTCTCCCCCTGCAGGACGTTAGAGAGAATGCAGCTTTAAGGAGTCTCCCCCTGCTGGACGTTAGAGAGAATACAGCTTTAAGGAGTCTCCCCCTGCAGGACGTTAGAGAGAATGCAGCTTTAAGGAGTCTCCCCCTGCTGGACGTTAGAGAGAATACAGCTTTAAGGAGTCTCCCCCTGCAGGACGTTAGAGAGAATGCAGCTTTAAGGAGTCTCCCCCAGCTGGACGTTAGAGAGAATGCAGCTTTAAGGGGTCTCCCCCTGCTGGACGTTAGAGAGAATGCAGCTTTAAGGAGTCTCCCCCTGCTGGACGTTAGAGAGAATGCAGCTTTAAGGAGTCTCCCCCTGCAGGACGTTAGAGAGAATGCAGCTTTAAGGAGTCTCCCCCTGCTGGACGTTAGAGAGAATACAGCTTTAAGGAGTCTCCCCCTGCAGGACGTTAGAGAGAATGCAGCTTTAAGGAGTCTCCCCCTGCTGGACGTTAGAGAGAATGCAGCTTTAAGGAGTCTCCCCCTGCAGGACGTTAGAGAGAATGCAGCTTTAAGGAGTCTCCCCCTGCAGGACGTTAGAGAGGATACAGCTTTAAGGAGTCTCCCCCTGCAGGAAGTTAGAGAGAATGCAGCTTTAAGGAGTCTCCCCCTGCTGGACGTTAGAGAGAATGCAGCTTTAAGGAGTCTCCCCCTGCAGGACGTTAGAGAGAATGCAGCTTTAAGGAGTCTCCCCCTGCAGGACGTTAGAGAGAATGCAGCTTTAAGGAGTCTCCCCCTGCTGGAAGTTAGAGAGAATGCAGCTTTAAGGAGTCTCCCCCTGCAGGACGTTAGAGAGAATACAGCTTTAAGGAGTCTCCCCCTGCTGGACGTTAGAGAGAATGCAGCTTTAAGGAGTCTCCCCCTGCAGGACGTTAAAGAGAATGCAGCTTTAAGGAGTCTCCCCCTGCTGGAAGTTAGAGAGAATGCAGCTTTAAGGAGTCTCCCCCTGCAGGACGTTAGAGAGAATACAGCTTTAAGGAGTCTCCCCCTGCTGGACGTTAGAGAGAATGCAGCTTTAAGGAGTCTCCCCCTGCTGGACATTAGAGAGAATGCAGCTTTAAGGAGTCTCCCCCTGCTGGACGTTAGAGAGAATGCAGCTTTAAGGAGTCTCCCCCTGCTGGACGTTAGAGAGAATGCAGCTTTAAGGAGACCCCCTTCTCCATCTGTCCTTATTCAATGGTATTAACTACTGAGTGTTTGATGATG
>JAQOOF010000208.1:12500-46709 GCA_029931835.1 Etheostoma nigrum
TCATGTTGTCTTCATGTTGCCCTCATGTTGCCCTCATGTCGCCCTCATGTTGTCTTCATGTTGCCCTCATGTTGTCCTCATGTTGTCCTCATGTTGCCCTCATGCTGTCCTCATGTTGTCCTCATGTTGTCCTCATGTTGTCCTCATGTTGTCCTCATGTTGCCCTCATGTTGCCCTCATGTCGCCCTCATGTTGTCTTCATGTTGCCCTCATGTTGTCCTCATGTTGCCCTCATGTTGTCCTCATGTTGTCCTCATGTTGTCCTCATGTTGCCCTCATGTCGCCCTCATGTTGTCCTCATGTCGCCCTCATGTTGTCCTCATGTCGCCCTCATGTTGTCTTCATGTCGCCCTCATGTTGTCCTCATGTCGCCCTCATGTTGTCTTCATGTTGCCCTCATGTTGTCCTCATGTTGTCCTCATGTTGCCCTCATGCTGTCCTCATGTTGTCCTCATGTTGTCTTCATGTTGCCCTCATGTTGTCTTCATGTTGTCCTCATGTTGCCCTCATGTTGTCCTCATGTTGTCCTCGTGTTGTCTTCATGTTGTCCTCATGTTGTCCTCATGTTGTCTTCATGTCGTCCCCATGTTGCCCTCATGTTGTCCTCGTGTTGTCCTCATGTTGTCTTCATGTCGTCCTCATGTTGTCCTCATGTTGTCCCCATGTTGCCCTCATGTCGTCCTCGTGTTGTCCTCATGTTGTCTTCATGTCGTCCTCATGTTGTCCCCATGTTGTCCTCATGTTGTCCCCATGTTGTCTTCATGTTGTCCCCATGTTGTCCTCATGTTGTCCCCATGTTGCCCTCATGTTGTCCCCATGTTGCCCTCATGTTGTCCTCATGTTGCCCTCGTGTTGTCCATCATGACATTGTGTGGACATTGTGTGACCGTTGTCTGACCGTTGTGTGGACGTTGTGTGGACATTGTGTGACCGTTGTGTGACCGTTGTGTGGACGTTGTGTGACCGTTGTGTGGACGTTGTCTGACCGTTGTGTGGACGTTGTGTGGACATTGTGTGGACGTTGTCTGACCGTTGTGTGACCGTTGTGTGGACGTTGTGTGGATGTTGTCTGACCGTTGTGTGGACGTTGTGTGGACGTTGTGTGGACATTGTGTGACCGTTGTGTGACCGTTGTGTGGACGTTGTGTGGACGTTGTGTGGACATTGTGTGACCGTTGTGTGGACGTTGTGTGGACATTGTGTGACCGTTTTGTGGACGTTGTGTGGACATTGTGTGACCGTTGTGTGGACGTTGTGTGGACGTTGTGTGGACGTTGTGTGGACATTGTGTGACCGTTGTGTGGACGTTGTGTGGACATTGTGTGACCGTTGTGTGGACGTTGTGTGGACATTGTGTGACCGTTGTGTGGCCGTTGTGTGGACGTTGTGTGGACGTTGTGTGACCGTTGTGTGGACGTTGTGTGGACGTTGTGTGGACGTTGTGTGACCGTTGTGTGGATGTTGTGTGACCGTTGTGTGGACGTTGTGTGGACGTTGTGTGGACATTGTGTGACCGTTGTGTGGACGTTGTGTGGACGTTGTGTGACCGTTGTGTGAACGTTGTGTGACCGTTGTGTGGACGTTGTGTGGATGTTGTGTGGACGTTGTGTGACCGTTGTGTGACCGTTGTGTGGATGTTGTGTGGACGTTGTGTAGACATTGTGTGACCGTTGTGTGGACGTTGTGTGGCCGTTGTGTGGACGTTGTGTGGACATTGTGTGACCGTTGTGTGGACGTTGTGTGGACGTTGTGTGGACGTTGTGTGACCGTTGTGTGGACGTTGTGTGGACATTGTGTGGACGTTGTGTGGACGTTGTGTGACCGTTGTGTGACCGTTGTGTGGACGTTGTGTGGACGTTGTGTGACCGTTGTGTGGACGTTGTGTGACCGTTATGTGGACGTTGTGTGGACATTGTGTGACCGTTGTGTGGACGTTGTGTGGACATTGTGTGGACATTGTGTGGACGTTGTGTGGACGTTGTGTGGACATTGTGTGACCGTTGTGTGGACGTTGTGTGGACATTGTGTGACCGTTGTGTGGACGTTGTGTAGACATTGTGTGACCGTTGTATGGACGTTGTGTGGACGTTGTGTGGACATTGTGTGACCGTTGTGTGGACGTTGTGTGGACGTTGCAGAGAGTTCAGTAAGGAGAGGGAGAAGGCGAAGGCTCGCGGAGACTTCCAGAAGCTGAGGGAGAAGCAGCAGATGGAGGAGGATCTCTGCGGGTACATGGACTGGATCACTCAGGCAGAGGACATGGACGAGCTGGACGAGGACGGGAACCCACGTAAGACAGAGACACTGTGTGTGTGTGTGTGTGTGTGTGTGTCCGTCTCGTGTGTGTGTGTGTGTGTGTGTCTGTGTCTGTCTCTGTGTGTGTGTGTGTGTGTGTGTGTGTGTGTGTGTCTGTGTCTGTCTCATGTGTGTGTGTGTGTGTCTGTCTCTCTGTGTGTGTGTGTCTGTCTCTCTGTGTGTGTATGTGTGTGTCTGTGTGTCTGTATGAGTGTGTGTGTGTGTGTGTGTGTGTGTGTCTGTCTCTCTGTGTGTGTATGTGTGTGTCTGTGTGTCTGTATGAGTGTGTGTGTGTGTGTGTGTGTGTGTGTGTCTGTGTCTGTCTCTGTGTGTGTGTGTGTGTGGGTGTGTCTGTGTCTGTGTGTCCGTCTCATGTGTGTGTGTGTGTGTGTGTGTCTGTCTTTCTGTGTGTGTGTGTGTCTGTATGAGTGTGTGTGTGTGTCTGTCTCTGTGTGTGTGTGTGTGTCTGTATGAGTGTGTGTGTGTGTCTGTCTTTCTGTGTGTGTGTGTGTCTGTATGAGTGTGTGTGTGTGTCTGTCTTTCTGTGTGTGTGTGTGTCTGTATGAGTGTGTGTGTGTGTGTCTGTCTCTCTGTGTGTGTGTGTGTCTGTATGAGTGTGTGTGTGTGTCTGTATGAGTGTGTGTGTGTGTGTTTGTGTCTGTCTCTGTGTGTGTGTGTGTGTGATGTTTCCTTCTGCAGTTAGACTCCTGTTCATTTATTCACAGTTAATTTGATAAATCAGTCAGTCACAACCAGTTAATGGATGTTAATTAATAAAGCAAGTGGACTTTAATTGGCTCCATTAGTTAGTCGACCTAAAGTAATGACGCCAATTAAAGCTCGAGTGACTCGGTGAAGTCGACGAGGCAGAAACACAGCTGCAGATCTCAGCTGGGACCAGTGGGAGTACTTTCATCACCCTGGACCCTTATTTTCAATGTTTTTGTGTCTAAGTAACTAATTCGAACAACAGTTAATTGGCAAATATTCAGCGTCATAAGACTAAAAGTTGTGTTGTTGATGCTGACAGACTCAGATTATTATTCTAAGTGTGTGACAACATTATGGAAAGGATCCCTACAGAGATAGACCTTTAGTTAAAGAGTAAGATCCTTTTAGTTTAACATGAAACAGCCCCGACATCACCATCACCAAACCCACCAGACTCCATGTAAATAATCACTACTTTTAGCGTGTATAGAGCAGCATATCTCCACCAGACTCCATGTAAATAATCACTACTTTTAGCGTGTATAGAGCAGCATATCTCCACCAGACTCCATGTAAATAATCACTACTTTTAGCATGTATAGAGCAGCATATCTCCACCAGACTCCATGTAAATAATCACTACTTTTAGCGTGTATAGAGCAGCATATCTCCACCAGACTCCATGTAAATAATCACTACTTTTAGCGTGTATAGAGCAGCATATCTCCACCAGACTCCATGTAAATAATCACTACTTTTAGCGTGTATAGAGCAGCATATCTCCACCAGACTCCATGTAAATAATCACTACTTTTAGCGTGTATAGAGCAGCATATCTCCACCAGACTCCATGTAAATAATCACTACTTTTAGCGTGTATAGAGCAGCATATCTCCACCAGACTCCATGTAAATAATCACTACTTTTAGCGTGTATAGAGCAGCATATCTCCGCCAGACTCCATGTAAATAATCACTACTTTTAGCGTGTATAGAGCAGCATATCTCCACCAGACTCCATGTAAATAATCACTACTTTTAGTGTGTATAGAGCAGCATATCTCCACCAGACTCCATGTAAATAATCACTACTTTTAGAGTGTATAGAGCAGCATATCTCCACCAGACTCCATGTAAATAATCACTACTTTTAGCGTGTATAGAGCAGCATATCTCCACCAGACTCCATGTAAATAATCACTACTTTTAGCGTGTATAGAGCAGCATATCTCCACCAGACTCCATGTAAATAATCACTACTTTTAGCGTGTATAGAGCAGCATATCTCCACCAGACTCCATGTAAATAATCACTACTTTTAGCGTGTATAGAGCAGCATATCTCCACCAGACTCCATGTAAATAATCACTACTGTTGTTCATATTGGAAGATGAATAAAGAGATTTTCTACATTCCTGTCTCTCAGGTCCGTCTCTCGGAGATCTGTCGGATAAAAAGAGAGGGAAGTTTGGATGGTTCAGTCACTCCAACGACACACACGGTAAAACCTCATCCTTTATTATCATACATATATACACACACACACACACACTGATACCCAGACACATTGACACACAGAAACACACACAATCAGACACACACACGCAGACAGACACTCAGTACGTGCTGCAGCTGATAATTTAATTTTCTTGACGATGTTATAATCCAGTCAAATTCAATTAAGTTCAATTTTAAATTCAACAAAGTAAATTAAGCTTTGTAGCTGCAACAATAAATATAAAGAGATGTAAACAGTATAACATCTGAATACACTGAACTGTCTGTGTGTGTGTGTGTGTGTGTGTGTGTGTGTGTCTGTGTCTGTGTCTGTGTCTGTGTCTGTGTCTGTGTCTGTCTGTCTCTCAGCGAGTCTTCCTGCCAGTGAAACAGCATCAGAAAACACTGAAAACATTGATGAGGAACACACCAACTGCTGCCAGGCCTGCTGGTAACACACACACACACACACACACACACACACACACACACACACACACACACACACACGCACACACATAACTTCTTCCAATGCTTTAGAATATGAACAAGGAGTCTCCTAACCCCCCCCACAAGAGAGATTGAAAGATTGAATGTGTGTGCCTGAGCAGTGATTGACAAGCAGTTAGACCCGCCCCCCGGCCTTGATTGGTGCATCTGAACAGGGAGCGCTTGGTTTTTGCTAATCACACTACAGGCTGTAGGTGGCGCCAGAGGAGCCAGATTATTTTTAATGACCTGCTTCATGTAGTTACCCTGGAAACTAGTTTCAGTTTCAGCAAATATGACAGAAAGTTAGTTCTATAAATCTTACCTATTGCACCTTTTTAAGTTTTATTTTTCTTAACATGTTCAATAATTTGACTAAATAAATAAAAAAGTGAAGAACTAACTCGGTCTCGTTTCAGCTCCCAGATGATGAAGCTCAGCTGCTGGTGAGTTCACTGACTGTGGGACATTCAGGAGAGAATGGTTTCACCCGTCTTACACGCCTGGCTTGAATATCTCTTTAATATCTCTTTAATATCTCTTTAATATTTCTTCTCCCTCAGCCGGACGCTGCGGCGCTGGAACCGAGTCTGTCGCAGAAACTGCCGGACTGCCGTCAAATCGGTGACGTTCTACTGGCTCGTTCTGCTGCTCGTCTTCCTCAACACCTCCCTCAGCGCCTCTGAGCACTACAACCAACCTGATTGGCTAACAGAAGTCCAAGGTAATACACAGTACTGTATACATAATTTTAGTGGACCACTAAGGTCCATATAAAAGAGACTTAACAGTGTGCCTACTACTTGGTGCACATCACACACACACACACACTGCAACAATGCTTGTTACACACACAAGGACACACAGCTCAAATTTAATTTTTCACTCTGTTTTTAAATGAGTTGTGGAGACAACAGCAAAGCAATGGACAGAGACAGAGACTGAAATGGTTGCTAATGGATACGAACTATCAGTGGCCATGTTTGTAAACACAGCTAGGAAGCCTTTGATCTCTGTGATGTCATCTCTTTGATCTGTAATCAGTTAACGACTGCACCATTCAGCTGTGTCAGCAGCTATTCAGACACTGAACAAGCTCTCAAACAAATCATATCACCAAAAGGATACGAGATATCCATAAAATAACCTCCTCCTCCACCAGAAGGCCTTTGTGAACGTATTGATATAAAATGTATGTGGATAAAATTAAAAATGTGGGCGTATCAGTGATGTAAAAAAGTGCTTCGCTCTGCATTCTGCTCAAAAATGTGGACGATGTTTAACATGGCAGTGAATGGAGGAAGATTAGGAACTCTTGTCATTTGAAAGGTATAAAAATATAATTCATATCACATAAATGAGCACATCGGCTGAAACTAGACAAGAATACCTACGTTGTGATGTATAAATTGTCCATGACAAGTTAGAATTGTTGGTGTGGGAGCACGTTATAGAGAGAGAACCAAGATTACTTTTTTAATCTCCCCACTCTGTCCTCCACTCTAGTCTCAACATTCACCACATACACACACATTGGAAAATCTGAGTGAGCCGGTCTGAAAACGGGACGATACGTAAACTGGGATTTGGGATAAACCGTGCTTGATATCTGAACGTCCATTCAACCCAATAAACGCCAAAGTCTTGTCTTCGGTTTAAACTGTTAATCATGTTTCTACGTTAAAGTATGGCGATACAGCACGGTCCCAAAGAGGGGGCGTTTTGAGCGATGTTGAGCGATTTCCCCAACATTTCCCATTCAAGTCAATGAGAACATTTTCTCAGTTTTTTTGCCGATTTCGTAAAAACCGCGTGGCAAATCTTGTTGAAAAGTCATAGCCCACCATTCGCGATCATTACACACGTTTCGATGTATTTTGTGTGCGCGTGTTGGCAACGCTCCGGGACTAGTAGCGGGACAAAAACCTGGCAGAATGAAAATAATAAGTATGAGAAACAATAGTCATCGCGCTGTTTGCTGCTATTGCAGCACACTGAATAAATTATTAGTCGAAAATGTCAGTGTTGAGTCAAGTGTTAAAGTAGCAGTAAGTAAGTAACCCTTAAATATGTTTTAAAGTAAAACCACAATTAAACTAATCTACTTGTTAAAATTTTCTTGGCATAAATACAGAGATGGATATTATGCAAATTAACCCTCGTGTTGTCTTCCCGTCAAAACTGAAAATCAACACTTTTGTTGACGCTTTTTATCAATTTTTAAAAAACTTTTTTCTTAAGTTTTTGTCCCTTTTTTTTTCAGTGTTTGTCACTTTTTTGACATTTTCAACACTACGTAACACTAACTTATTAACTTTAGTTTTACAGTTATTTTTGGAATTTATGGTCAATAAACCTCATTTATAGGAAATTATACCTAATGTTTGAGTTAGAAAAGCAGAAATTAGGAATTATTGAGACTAAAATTAAAGGAATGGATGTTTATGGATAATCACAGACTGGAATATGTCAACTTTTACTCAATACTATTTATATTTAATACCAATACTACTTTACATATACATACATATAATACTACTACTGTTTCAAAAACACTTCAATTTGTTTTTCAAACGTTATAAAATTGAATAAGACGCCCCAAAATTAAAGAAAGTAGAGATTTGTACTTGGCAAAGAGCGTTGGGTGGAATCAATCATGTTATTTTGGGGAATTAAAAAGAACATTGATATAGGACAACATGAGGACAACATGAGGACAACATGAGGACAACATGGGGGCAACATGAGGACAACATGAGGACAACATGAGGGCAACATGAGGGCAACATGAGGGCAACATGAGGACAACATGAAGACAACATGACAACATGAAGACAACATTAGGACAACATGGTGACAACATTAGTACAACATGGGGACAACATGAGGACAACATGACAACATGAAGACAACATGAGGACAACATGAGGACAACATGAAGACAACATTAGGACAACATGAGGACAACATGAAGACAACATGAGGACAACATGACAACATGAAGACAACATGAAGACAACATGAGGCTGACATGAAGACAACATGAAGACAACATGAGGCTGACATGAAGACAACATGAAGACAACATGAGGCTGACATGAAGACAACATTAGGACAACATGAGGACAACATGAGGACAACATGAGGCTGACATGAAGACAACATTAGGACAACATGAAGACAACATGAAGACAACATGAGGCTGACATGAAGACAACATGAAGACAACATGAGGCTGACATGAAGACAACATTAGGACAACATGAGGACAACATGAGGACAACATGAGGCTGACATGAAGACAACATTAGGACAACATGAAGACAACATGAAGACAACATGAGGCTGACATGAAGACAACATGAAGACAACATGAGGCTGACATGAAGACAACATTAGGACAACATGAGGACAACATGAGACTGACATGAAGACAACATTAGGACAACATGAAGACAACATGAGGCTGACATGAAGACAACATAAAGACAACATGAAGACAACATGAGGCTGACATGAAGACAACATGAAGACAACATGAGGACAACATGAGGGCAACATGAAGACAACATGAAGACAACATGAGGCTGACATAAAGACAACATTAGGACAACATGAGGACAACATGAGGCTGACATGAAGACAACATTAGGACAACATGAAGACAACATGAAGACAACATGAGGCTGACATGAAGACAACATGAAGACAACATGAGGCTGACATGAAGACAACATTAGGACAACATGAAGACAACATGAAGACAACATGAGGCTGACATGAAGACAACATGAAGACAACATGAGGCTGACATGAAGACAACATGAAGATAACATGAGGCTGACATGAAGACAACATGAAGACAACATGAGGCTGACATGAAGACAACATGAAGACAACATGAGGCTGACATGAAGACAACATGAAGACAACATGAGGCTGACATGAAGACAACATGAAGACAACATGAGGCTGACATTAGGACAACATGAGGACAACATGAGGGCAACATGAGGGTTAATGTAATAAACCTGATCTCTTTGCAGACATCGCCAACAAGGTGCTGCTGTCCCTGTTCACGGTGGAGATGCTGCTGAAGATGTACAGCCTGGGCCTGGCCCACTACTTCGTGGCGTTCTTCAACCGCTTCGACTGCTTCGTGGTGTGCGGCGGCATCGTGGAGACCATCCTGGTGGAGCTGGGCATCATGCCGCCGCTCGGCATCTCCGTGCTGCGCTGCGTCCGCCTGCTCAGGATCTTCAAGGTCACACGGTGAGAAGTTAATTAATCTTTAGTTAATTGTCATTTAAAAGTTAAATTATAATTAATAATGTTTACTAAAAGTTAATATGGCTGAAAATTAACAGTTTATTGTTACACACATTATATCCCTCATATACTATACAGTATATACTACTATACATACTATATATATATATATATAGTATACTATATATATACTGTATATACAGTGTATACAGTATATAGAGAGATATATATACAGTATATATAGTATATACTGTATTACTGTATATAGTATATATACACCATACACACATATACACTGTTTATATATACATATGTATGTATATATATATATATATATATATATATATATATATGAGGAACGTCAATACGTAGGAATATCTATATATACAGTTTATACACAGGTCAAAAGTTTGGACACACCTGTAATATATACTATATATAGTGGTGTGTATATATATATATATATATATATATATACCACTATATACAGTGGGTACGGAAAGTATTCAGACCCCTTTAAATTTGTCACTCTTTGTTTCATTGCAGCCATTTTCCAAAAATCAAAAAAGTTCATTTTATTTCTCAGTAATGTACACTCAGCACCCCATCTTGGACAGAAAAAAACAGAAATGTAGAAATTTTTGCAAATTTATTAAAAAACAAAAACTGAAATATCACATGGTCATAAGTATTCAGACCCTTTGCCGTGACCCTCATATGTAACTCAGGTGCTGTCTATTTCTTCTGATCATCCTTGAGATGGTTCTACACCTTCATTGGAGTCCAGCTGTGTTTGATTATACTGATTGGACTTGATTAGGAAAGCCACACACCTGTCTATATAAGACCTTACAGCTCACAGTGCATGTCAGAGCAAATGACAATCATGAGGTCAAAGGAACTGCCTGAGGAGCTCAGAGACAGAATTGTGGCAAGGCACAGATCTGGTCAAGGTTACAAAAAAATTTCTGCTGCACTTAAGGTTCCTAAGAGCACAGTGGCCTCCATAATCCTCAAATGGAAGACGTTTGGGACGACCAGAACCCTTCCTAGAGCTGGCCGTCCGGCCAAACTGAGCTATCGGGGGAGAAGAGCCTTGGTGAGAGAGGCAAAGAAGAACCCAATGGTCACTGTGGCTAAGCTCCAGAGATGCAGTCGGGAGATGGGAGAAAGTTGTAGTAAGTCAACCATCACTGCAGCAATCCACCAGTCGGGGCTTTATGGCAGAGTGGCCCGAAGGAAGCCTCTCCTCAGTGCAAGACACATGAAAGCCCGCATGGAGTTTGCTAAAAAACACCTGAAGGACTCCAAGATGGTGATAAATAAAATCCTCTGGTCTGATGAGACCAAGATAGAACTTTTTGGCCTTAATTCTAAGCGGTATGTGTGGAGAAAACCAGGCACTGCTCATCACCTGTCCAATACAGTCCCAACAGTGAAGCATGGTGGTGGCAGCATCATGCTGTGGGGGTGTTTTTCAGCTGCAGGGACAGGACGACTGGTTGCAATCGAGGGAAAGATGAATGCGGCCAAGTACAGGGATATCCTGGACGAAAACCTTTTCCAGAGTGCTCTGGACCTCAGACTGGGCCGAAGGTTTACCTTCCAACAAGACAATGACCCTAAGCACACCGCTAAAATAACGAAGGAGTGGCTTCACAACAACTCCGTGGCTGTTCTTGAATGGCCCAGCCAGAGCCCTGACTTAAACCCAATTGAGCATCTCTGGAGAGACCTGAAAATGACTGTCCACCAACGTTTACCATCCAACCTGACAGAACTGGAGAGGATCTGCAAGGAGGAATGGCAGAGGATACCCAAATCCAGATGTGAAAAACTTGTTGCATCTTTCCCAAAACGACTCATGGCTGTATTAGATCAAAAGGGTGCTTCTACTAAATACTGAACAAAGGGTCTGAATACTTATGACCATGTGATATTTCAGTTTTTGTTTTTTAATAAATTTGCAAAAATTTCTACATTTCTGTTTTTTTCTGTCCAAGATGGGGTGCTGAGTGTACATTACTGAGAAATAAAATGAACTTTTTTGATTTTTGGAAAATGCCTGCAATGAAACAAAGAGTGAAAAATTTAAAGGGGTCTGAATACTTTCCGTACCCACTGTATAGTGTGTATATATAGAGGAGTAACGTGACGTTGTGCTCTCCACCGCTGCTCGTCCCTGCGTCCCGCTCTGACGTCTCTCTGTCTCTGCTCAGCCATTGGACGGCTCTGTCCAACCTGGTGGCGTCGCTGCTGAACTCCATGAAGTCCATCGCCTCGCTGCTGCTGCTGCTCTTCCTCTTCCTCATCATCTTCGCCCTGCTCGGCATGCAGCTGTTCGGAGGCAAGTTCAACTTCGACGAGACGCAGACCAAACGCAGCACCTTCGACGCCTTCCCGCAGGCGCTGCTCACCTGCTTCCAGGTAAGTCTTTATGGAGAGCCAACGTCATCAAGGGAGGGGAGATCTCCACTTTGGAGCAAAAACTGAAATTATTGCATTCTAGTGAATTTTCCTGCAACAATTTGAATCACTTAAAACGCATGTAGCATAGGCCTATGTAAACTTAATGTAAGAAGATTAATAATAAAGTCGAGTCCAAGACAAGACCGAGTCCAAAAAGGTTCCAGTCCAAGACAAGACCCAGTCCAAAAAGGTTAGAGTCCAAGACAAGACGAGTCCAAAAAGGTTCCAGTCCAAGACAAGACCCAGTCCAAAAAGGTTAGAGTCCAAGACAAGACGAGTCCAAAAAGGTTCCAGTCCAAGACAAGACGAGTCCAAAAAGGTTAGAGTCCAAGACAAGACCGAGTCCAAAAAGGTTCCAGTCCAAGACAAGACGAGTCCAAAAAGGTTAGAGTCCAAGACAAGACGAGTCCAAAAAGGTTCCAGTCCAAGACAAGACGAGTCCAAAAAGGTTAGAGTCCAAGACAAGACGAGTCCAAAAAGGTTAGAGTCCAAGACGAGACCGAGTCCAAAAAGGTTCCAGTCCAAGACAAGACGAGTCCAAAAAGGTTAGAGTCCAAGACAAGACGAGTCCAAAAAGGTTAGAGTCCAAGACAAGATTGAGTCCAAGACAAGACCGAGTCCAAAGAGGTTAGAGTCCAAGACAAGATTGAGTCCAAAAAGGTTTGAGTCCAAGACAAGACCAAGTCCAAAAAGGTTCGAGTCCAAGACAAGACTAAGTCCAAAGAGGTTAGAGTCCAAGACAAAACCAAGTCCAAAAAGGTTTGAGTCCAAGACAAGACCGAGTCCAAAAAGGTTAGAGTCCAAGACAAGATTGAGTCCAAGACAAGACTGAGTCCAAAAAGGTTAGAGTCCAAGACAAGACCGAGTCCAAAAAGTTTAGAGTCCCAGACAAGACCCCATGTCCAAAATGGTCAGAGTCCAAAGACAAGACCGAGTCCAAGACAAGACTGAGTCCAAGACAAGACCGAGTCCAAAAAGGTTAGAGTCCAAGACAAGACTGAGTCCAAAAAAGTTCGAGTCCAAGACAAGACCGAGTCCAAAGAGGTTTGAGTCCAAGACAAGACCGAGTCCAAAAAGGTTTGAGTCCAAGACAAGACAGAGTCCAAAAAGATTTGAGTCCAAGAGAAGACCAAGTCCAAAAAGGTTTGAGTCCAAGACAAGACCGAGTCCAAAAAGGTTAGAGTCCAAGACAAGACCGAGTCCAAAAAGATTTGAGTCCAAGAGAAGACCAAGTCCAAAAAAGTTTGAGTCCAAGACAAGACCGAGTCCAAAAAGGTTCGAGTCCAAGACAAAACCGAGTCCAAAGAGGTTTGAGTCCAAGTCAAGACCGAGTCCAAAGAGGTTCGAGTCCAAGACAAGACCGAGTCAAGGACAGAATAAA
The DNA here is from genome assembly GCA_029931835.1 of Etheostoma nigrum. NCBI lineage: Eukaryota > Metazoa > Chordata > Actinopteri > Perciformes > Percidae > Etheostoma > Etheostoma nigrum. The sequence continues at coordinate 25,611 of JAQOOF010000208.1, forward strand.
GGTCTTATGCATGACAGTATCAAGACAATCATTTTGGGTTTCCCTTTCCCTCCAAAATTATTATAAACATAATAAAGACACCTGGACTCGGTCCAGACCAGAAGCCATATCTGGCCAGACCAGTCGCCGAGACCGAGACAAGTCCGAGACCACAGAATAACGGTAATAAAGCAGTGTGTCACATGTGTAATGCATGTGTCTGCTGATGTTGACTGTGAGAGCAGATCCTGACCGGGGAGGACTGGAACATGGTGATGTACGACGGCATCATGGCGTACGGCGGCCCCGTGTTCCCAGGGATGATCGTCTGCGTGTACTTCGTCATCCTCTTCATCTGTGGTAACTGTATCCTTCGTCTAAGTGAGGCGTTCACTGACATCACAAGCAGAGTGGGCAAAAAACATTTCTTCCTGGTATTCATGCTATAGAATTAAAGGGTAGTTGCGTTTTTCGTCAGCCTGGACCCTACTTTCCCACGCATTGGTGTCTAAGTGACTAATTTGAACAAATATCAGTGAAACTGGTCCAGTATTGAGCGTCAACTGTAACCGGTGTCGACTTACCTAAATAAATAAAGGTTGGATAAAAATAAATGTAAATTTTTTTTAATAATCGCTACTTTTAGCGTGTATAGAGCCAGCATATCTCCACCAGACTCCATGTAAATAATCACTACTTTTAGCGTGTATAGAGCAGCATATCTCCACCAGACTCCATGTAAATAATCACTACTTTTAGCGTGTATAGAGCAGCATATCCCCACCAGACTCCATGTAAATAATCACTACTTATAGCGTGTATAGAGCAGCATATCTCCACCAGACTCCATGTAAATAATCACTACTTTTAGCATGTATAGAGCAGCATATCTCCACCAGACTCCATGTAAATAATCACTACTTTTAGCATGTATAGAGCAGCATATCTCCACCAGACTCCATGTAAATAATCACTACTTTTAGCGTGTATAGAGCAGCATATCTCCACCAGACTCCATGTAAATAATCACTACTTTTAGCATGTATAGAGCAGCATATCTCCACCAGACTCCATGTAAATAATCACTACTTTTAGCATGTATAGAGCAGCATATCTCCACCAGACTCCATGTAAATAATCACTACTTTTAGCGTGTATAGAGCAGCATATCTCCACCAGACTCCATGTAAATAATCACTACTTTTAGCATGTATAGAGCAGCATATCTCCACCAGACTCCATGTAAATAATCACTACTTTTAGCGTGTATAGAGCAGCATATCTCCACCAGACTCCATGTAAATAATCACTACTTTTAGCGTGTATAGAGCAGCATATCTTCACATGTAAATGGGTGAATTAAGAGTTTATTTCAACCAGACCAGAGTGGTGATTGTTGGAACAGTGGAAAGATGAACCAAGACGGCTTTGGGTAGTTTTGTTTAGTTTCTGTCCACTCTGAATGAAGTGTGTTTTACGATGATAAAAGTAGTGATTATTTACATGGAGTCTGGTGGAGATATGCTGGTCTATACAAGCTAAAAGTAGTGATTATTTACATGGAGTCTGGTGGAGATATGCTGCTCTATACACGCTAAAAGTAGTGATTATTTACATGGAGTCTGGTGGGTTTGGTGATGGTGATGTCGGGGCTGTTTCATGTTAAACTAAAATGATCTTACTCTTTAACTAAAAGGTCTCTCACTGTAGGGATCCATCCCATAATGTGTCACTTAGACACAGAAACATAACAACAAAAAGGAAAGCCGTCAGATTCCTGTATAGCGGAGTAAAGTAGCTTCTGTAAAAAAGGTGGATATTGTTGCATGTTCTTAACGTGTCAGACATCCTGCTGAACGTCTTCTTGGCCATCGCTGTGGACAACCTGGCGGGGGGGACGGAGACAACAAGAACAAAGAGTGAGTGATGGAGGGACGAAGGAAGGGAGGGTGGGACGTTAGAAGGTGTCATGGTAAAAGGAAACAGAACAGGGATGGAAAGATGAAAAAAAGAGCAGAAAATGAGAAGAAACAGAGACAATAAAATAACTTTTATTAGTCTTTTAGGACCCAAACGTCTCCTTCCAGGCAGCTGGAAGGCACTAGGATTATCTAATAAAAAAATACATCATAGAATAAAACCACGCTGTTAGTGAAATGCATAAAACTAATGGCATGTGTACTGTAATGTTAACTTGTTACAGAGTTAGGGTTACAGGGTTAGGTTAGGGTTACAGGGTTGGGGTTACAGAGTTAGGGTTACAGGGTTAGGTTAGGGTTACAGGGTTGGGGTTACAGGGTTGGGGTTACAAGGTTAGGGTTACAGGGTTATAGGGTTGGGGTTACATTGGTTAGGGTTACAGGGTTGGGGTTACAGGGTTGGGGTTACAGGGTTAGGGTTACAGGGTTATAGGGTTGGGGTTACATTGGTTAGGGTTACAGGGTTAGGGTTACAGGGTTAGGGTTACAGGGTTAGGGTTACAGGGTTGGGGTTACAGGGTTAGGGTTACAGGGTTATAGGGTTGGGGTTACATTGGTTAGGGTTACAGGGTTGGGGTTACAGGGTTAGGGTTACAGGGTTGGGGTTACAGGGTTAGGGTTACAGGATTATAGGGTTGGGGTTACATTGGTTAGGGTTACAGGGTTAGGGTTACAGGGTTAGGGTTACAGGGTTGGGGTTACAGGGTTAGGGTTACAGGGTTATAGGGTTGGGGTTACATTGGTTAGGGTTACAGGGTTAGGGTTACAGGGTTGGGGTTACAGGGTTAGGGTTACAGGGTTGGGGTTACAGGGTTAGGGTTACAGGGTTATAGGGTTGGGGTTACATTGGTTAGGGTTACAGGGTTGGGGTTACAGTGTTGGGGTTACAGGTTTAGGGTTACAGGGCTGGGGTTAGGGTTACAGCGTTAGGGTTACAGGGTTGGGGTTACATTGGTTAGGGTTACAGGGTTGGGGTTACGGGGTTGGGGTTGGGGTTACAAGGTTGGGATTAGGGTTACAGGGTTGGGGTTACAGTGTTGGGGTTACAGGGTTAGGGTTAGGGTTGGGATAAGGGTTACAGGGTTGGGGTTAGGATTACAGGGTTGGGATAAGGGTTACAGGGTTGGGGTTAGGGTTACAGGGTTGGGGTTAGGGTTACAGGGTTGGGATAAGGATTACAGGGTTGGGGTTAGGGTTACAGGGTTGGGATAAGGGTTACAGGGTTGGGGTTAGGATTACAGGGTTGGGGTTAGGATTACAGGGTTGGGATTAGGGTTACAGGGTTGGGGTTAGGGTTACAGGGTTGGGGTTAGGATTACAGGGTTGGGATTAGGGTTACAGGGTTGGGGTTAGGATTACAGGGTTGGGGTTAGGGTTACAGGGTTGGGGTTAGGGTTACAGGGTTGGGGTTAGGGTTACAGCGTTAGGGTCAGGTGTCTTGAAGTCAACGGTCGCAGCGTTGCCTGTAAGGAGACGTTGGGGGCTTAAAACACCATTGAGTTAAAAGAACCGAGTGGTCTGTGATTATTTCCTGTTCTCCAGGAAGAAGACGGAGGAAGTGGCGGTGGAGGAAGCAGTCGGAGCACAAGAGGAAGAAGAAAAGGAAAAAGAAGTGAAGGTGAGAAACAGAGACTTCTGACATCTTTAAAGGTCCCATACTATAAAACAGTGAGATCTCCATCTCTGTTCTGACTATAAATCGAGGGGAGTCGTACTGTCCAAATACTGTGAAACGCTCACACCAACTGGAGAAATACACACCGCCTGTATTCAGAAACTGTAGTAGTGGTGCAGGGTGTAGCAGGGCATATAAAGTATCTATCTATCTATCTATCTATCTATCTAGCAGGGTGTAGCAGGGTCTAGCAAGTCGTAGCAGAGTGTAGCAGGGCGTAGTAGGATGTAGCAGGGTGTAGCAGGTTGTAGCAGGGAGTAGCAGGGCATAGCAGGGCATAGCAGGGCGTAGCAGGTCGTAGCAGGTTGTAGCAGGGTGTAGCACGGTGTAGCAGGGCGTAGCAGGTTGTAGCAGGGCGTAGCAGGGCATAGCAGGTCGTAGCAGGGTGTAGCAGGGCGTATCAGGATGTAGCAGGTTGTAGCAGGGAGTAGCAGGTCATAGCAGGGTGTAGCACGGTGTAGCAGGTTGTAGCAGGGAGTAGCAGGGCGTAGCATGGCGTAGCAGGGTGTAGCACGGTGTAGCAGGGCGTATCAGGGAGTAGCAGGGCATAGCATGGCGTTGCACAGCGTAGCAGGTTTTAGCAGGTCGTAGCAGGTCGTAGCAGGGCGTAGCAGGGTGTAGCTCGGTGTAGCAGGTCGTAGCAGGGAGTAGCAGGGCGTAGCAGGATGTAGCAGGGTGTAGCAGGTCGTAGCAGGTCGTAGCAGGGCGTAGCAGGGCGTAGCTCGGTGTAGCAGGGCGTAGCTCGGTGTAGCAGGGAGTAGCAGGTCGTAGCAGGGCGTAGCAGGGCGTAGCTCGGTGTAGCAGGGCGTAGCAGGGTGTAGCAGGGCGAAGCAGGTTGTAGAGCAGGACCACTGCATGTTAAATGTGAGTCCATCAGTCTGAAGCTTGTGTGTCTCTGCAGGTGGACATGGATGAAGACACCGAGTACGAGGAGGAGGAGGAGCCTCCGGAAGGAGAAGAACGTCAGTTAGCACCTAAAAAAAAAATCACAAATACATTTTACAGTCACTGTTCTACCGAGAGATCTAACCCTGTGGTACAAAACAAAACACTAAGTTAACCCTTGTATTATATTCAGGTCAAATTAACCCATTTCTAATTTTTACAAGAAGAAAAATGGAACAAGTTACATGTTTTCTACCTGAAATCAGCATCCTTACCTTATTTCCTGTGATAAACATGTATTCCTGACTCAGAACATTGTTCTGGATATGACACTTATGTTGTTTCCATAGTGGATTTTTAACATGAATTATAACCTTATGACAACAAAACTAACCCCACTTCCATATTTAATTGTGTTCTAGTAGAGACTGATGCATTCCCTAAACATAGATGTTATCTCAGCTGTTGGAAATTGAGATAAAGACAATATTTGTTGATAGATTATGAAGTAAAATGTTATTTCAGAGAGGGTCCTGAAGGTGAAGACAACACTAAGTTAAGCACGCTCACTTCCTGGTACTTGTAGAAAGGAGTTTGGCTGGCTGATTATTTATATTAATGCATACAGAGAACACTGTTCATTGATGAAAACGTTGTGGTGAACATCTGTATTCACACCTTGTCAAGAGACAACCAGGAGGATCGTGGTACACTAAATGCACGATCACACGCAGATCTCGTATGTGAGATCTCGCGAGACTTCGATTGAGTACGGCAACACTCTGCAGACCAGACTGTGTAACAGTACAACAATCTACATGTACTTCACATGGAAAGTAACCTGCGTAGAAATAAAACAATTCATTCATAAATCCATAACTAAAGCGGGCAACTTTAACGTTTTTGATGTTGTCCCACTTCCTCTCCTCGCTCCTCTCTTTTCCTCTCCTTTCTGTCAGATGAAATCCCGTTAAAGATGACGGACCTGGTTCCTCCTAAAGAGAAGGTACTACCAATCCCAGAAGGCAGTGCGTTCTTCTGCCTCAGCAGCACCAACCCGTAAGTAGTAGGATGTCTTTATGTTGTTATTGTCCAAACATCACAACACAACAGGGAAAAAGAAAGATTGGGACGGTGAGATTAACCCACTAATGCAGGGCTGTAGTACTCCAGTCCAGTCTTGGGCTCGAGTCCGGACTCGAGACCGTTATTCTGTGGTCTCTGACTTACTCGGTCTCGGCGACTGGTCTGTCCAGATATGTCTTCTGGTCTGGACCGAGTCCAGGTGTCTTTATTATGTTGATATTAATATTGGAGGGAAAGTGAAACACAAAATGATTGTCTTGATACTGTCATGCATAAGACCTTTATTCTGTCCTGGACTGGGTCTTGACTCAGACTCGAACCTCTTTGGACTCAGTCTTGTCTTGGATTCGAACCTTTTTGGACTTGGTCTTGTCTTGGACTGAAACCTTTTTGGACTCGGTCTTGTCTTGGACTCTAACCTTTTTGGACTCAGTCTTGTCTTGGACTCGAACCTTTTTGGACTCGGTCTTGTCTTGGATTCGAACCTTTTTGGACTTGGTCTTGTCTTGGACTGAAACCTTTTTGGACTCGGTCTTGTCTTGGACTCGAACCTCTTTGGACTCAGTCTTGTCTTGGATTCAAACCTTTTTGGACTTGGTCTTGTCTTGGACTGAAACCTTTTTGGACTCGGTCTTGTCTTGGACTCTAACCTTTTTGGACTCGTCTTGTCTTGGACTGGAACCTTTTTGGACTCAGTCTTGTCTTGGACTCTAACCTTTTTGGACTCAGTCTTGTCTTGGACTCTAACCTTTTTGGACTCAGTCTTGTCTTGGACTCGAACTTTTTTGGACTCGGTCTTGTCTTGGACTGGAACCTTTTTGGACTCGTCTTGTCTTGGACTGGAACCTTTTTGGACTCTGTCTTGTCTTGGACTTGACTAGTCCTGGTCTTGGACTTGTCTTGGACTCGACTAAGGTGGTCTTGACTGTCCCTGGCCTAAGGTATCAAGCATGAGTCATATAATAAATTAGGGATGCACCGAATCCAGATTTTTGGGATTTGGCCGAATACTGAATCCTCCTCCCGTCCTCAGTCCGTTACCACAGTAACCACATTAATGAAGTAAAGGACGTCCTGTACCTGAAGTTGCTGCATGTTGCTGCTGTCTGGAGATGCCTTCATGCACAACTCGTATTCTTTCGGATGTTTTCATGCCAGATGTTGTTACCGTGGCGATGTTGTGTGTTGTTTAGGGTCCTCGCCACCACGAGAACACGGAGCGCCGGACGGAGCCACGGTGCCGCTGCTAAATAGTCTCAGGACGGAAGTAGTTTTAGTCGTCTCTGAGACTTTTAGAGACTCTGATTGGACAGATAGTCTAGCTAGCTGTCTGGATTTACCCTGCAGAGACCTGAGGACCAGGTAACCATAGTCCTCAGATTGGACAGATAGTCTAGCTAGCTGTCTGGATTTACCTTGCAGAGACCTGAGGACCAGGTAACCATAGTCCTCAGATTGGACAGGTAGTCTAGCTAGCTGTCTGGATTTACCCTGCAGAGATCTGAGGACCAGGTAACCATAGTCCTCAGATTGGACAGATAGTCTAGCTAGCTGTCTGGATTTACCCTGCAGAGACCTGAGGACCAGGTAACCATAGTCCTCAGATTGGACAGATAGTCTAGCTAGCTGTCTGGATTTACCCTGCAGAGATCTGAGGACCAGGTAACCATAGTCCTCAGATTGGACAGATAGTCTAGCTAGCTGTCTGGATTTACCCTGCAGAGACCTGAGGACCAGGTAACCATAGTCCTCAGAAATCAGCCGCAGGTTAGAGCGCCAACACAGGGAAAATTAACAGTTGTGGATACAGACAGTAATGTGTAGCCTACAGCACCAACATCTGACCAAACTACAACCAAGCTCTAACCCTCTCTCTCTCTCCCTGTCTCTCTCTCTGTCCGTCTCTCTCTCCCTGTCTCTCTCTCTGTCCGTCTCTCGCTCTCTGTCTCTCTCTCTCTCCCTGTCCCTGTCTGTCTCTCTCTCTCTCTGTCTCTCTCTCTCTGTCTGTCTGTCTCTCTCTCTCTCTCTCTCTCCCTGTCCCTGTCTGTCTCTCTCTCTCTCCCTGTCTGTCTGTCTCTCTCTCTCTCTCTATCTCTCTCTCTCCCTGTCTGTCTGTCTCTCTCTCTCTCCCTGTTTCTCTCTCTCTTTCTGTCTCTCTCTCGCTCCCTGTCCCTGTCTCTCTCCCTCTCTCTCTCTCTCTCTTTCTCCCTGTCCCTGTCTGTCTCTCTCTCTCTCTCTCTCTCTCCCTGTCTCTCTCTGTCTGTCTGTCCCTCTCTCTGTCTCTCTCTCTCTCCCTGTCCCTGTCTGTCTCTTTCTCTCTCCCTGTGTGTCTCTCTCCCTCTCTCTCTCTCTCTCTCTCTCTTTCTCCCTGTCCCTGTCTGTCTCTCTCTCTCCCTGTGTCTCTCTCTCTCCCTGTCCCTGTCTCTCCCTCTCTCTCTCTCTGTCTCTCTCTCTCTCCCTGTCCCTGTCTGTCTCTCTCTCTCTCTCTCTCTCTCCCTGTCCCTGTCTGTCTCTCTCTCTCTCTCCCTGTCCCTGTCTGTCTCTCTCTCTCCCTGTCTCTCTCTCTCCCTGTCCCTGTCTCTCTCTCTCTCTCTCTCTCTCTCTCCCTGTCCCTGTCTGTCTCTCTCTCTCCCTGTCTCTCTCTCTCTCTGTCTCTCTCTCTCTGTCTGCAGTATCCGTGTAGCCTGTCACACTCTGATCCACCACCACATCTTCTGCAACCTCATCCTAGTCTTTATCATCCTCAGCAGCTGCTCATTGGCTGCTGAAGATCCAATCAGAGCCCACTCCTTCAGGAACAACGTGAGTCTCAAAGCGAACCGCCACCAGATCTCCTGCTTTCTGACATCTTACTGAGCATCTTTATTATTTATTTGTTATATATATTTTGTTTTCTTTGGACTCTTTCCCACTCTGTTCTTCAACTGCTGCACAGTTTCCCTCTGGATGAAGTTTTTTCTTACGCTGCCGTTAGCTGTTTTCGCTAATAGTCGAATTACTAAAGTTACAATTGAATGTACTCAAGAAAAAACTAGCATTGTGGCTAAGCTAACAATTAACCCTTGTGTTGTCTTCTGGTCAAAATAGACCCGTTTTTCAAAATATCTACATACAGTATATCCGAAATAAGGGTTGTCACTGCCCGATGTGAGTCGAGAGCATGCGTCACTTTGCGACGAGGAGCATATAAGATGCTAACGAGAGACTTCTGTAACGTCTGAAGTAGCCTCCGAGATGCTAACGAGAGACTTCTGTAACGTCTGAAGTAGCCTCCGAGATGCTAACGAGAGACTTCTGTAACGTCTGAAGTAGCCTCCGAGATGCTAACGAGAGTCTTCTGTAACGTCTGAAGTAGCCTCCGAGATGCTAACGAGAGTCTTCTGTAACGTCTGAAGTAGCCTCCGAGATGCTAACGAGAGACTTCTGTAACGTCTGAAGTAGCCTCCGAGATGCTAACGAGAGACTTCTGTAACGTCTGAAGTAGCCTCCGAGATGCTAACGAGAGACTTCTGTAACGTCAACACAGTAAAAATGGACCTACTTAACCAAGTTGGTTCACTGCTAGCTTAGCTACAAGTTAGCATCAAACACATCTTATATGCTCCTCGTCACTTTGCGACGAGGAGCATATAAGATGCTAACGAGAGACTTCTGTAACGTCTGAAGTAGCCTCCGAGATGCTAACGAGAGACTTCTGTAACGTCTGAAGTAGCCTCCGAGATGCTAACGAGAGACTTCTGTAACGTCTGAAGTAGCCTCCGAGATGCTAACGAGAGTCTTCTGTAACGTCTGAAGTAGCCTCCGAGATGCTAACGAGAGTCTTCTGTAACGTCTGAAGTAGCCTCCGAGATGCTAACGAGAGACTTCTGTAACGTCTGAAGTAGCCTCCGAGATGCTAACGAGAGACTTCTGTAACGTCTGAAGTAGCCTCCGAGATGCTAACGAGAGACTTCTGTAACGTCTGAAGTAGCCTCCGAGATGGTAACGAGAGACTTCTGTAACGTCTGAAGTAGCCTCCGAGATGCTAACGAGATGCTAACGAGAGACTTCTGTAACGTCTGAAGTAGCCTCCGAGATGCTAACCAGAGACTTCTGTAACGTCTGAAGTAGCCTCCGAGATGCTAACGAGAGACTTCTGTAACGTCTGAAGTAGCCTCCGAGATGCTAACCAGAGACTTCTGTAACGTCTGAAGTAGCCTCCGAGATGTTAACGAGAGACTTCTGTAGCGTCTGAAGTAGCCTCCGAGATGCTAACGAGAGACTTCTGTAACGTCTGAAGTAGCCTCCGAGATGCTAACGAGAGACTTCTGTAACGTCTGAAGTAGCCTCCGAGATGCTAACGAGAGACTTCTGTAACGTCTGAAGTAGCCTCCGAGATGCTAACGAGATGCTAACGAGAGACTTCTGTAGCGTCTGAAGTAGCCTCCGAGATGCTAACGAGAGACTTCTGTAACGTCTGAAGTAGCCTCCGAGATGCTAACGAGATGCTAACGAGAGACTTCTGTAGCGTCTGAAGTAGCCTCCGAGATGCTAACGAGAGACTTCTGTAACGTCTGAAGTAGCCTCCGAGATGCTAACGAGAGTCTTCTGTAACGTCTGAAGTAGCCTCCGAGATGCTAACGAGAGTCTTCTGTAACGTCTGAAGTAGCCTCCGAGATGCTAACGAGAGTCTTCTGTAATGTCTGAAGTAGCCTCCGAGATGCTAACGAAAGACTTCTGTAACGTCTGAAGTAGCCTCCGAGATGCTAACGAGAGACTTCTGTAACGTCTGAAGTAGCCTCCGAGATGCTAACGAGAGTCTTCTGTAACGTCTGAAGTAGCCTCCGAGATGCTAACGAGAGTCTTCTGTAACGTCTGAAGTAGCCTCCAAGATGCTAACGAGAGACTTCTGTAACGTCAACACAGTAAAAATGGACCTACTTAACCAAGTTGGTTCACTGCTAGCTTAGCTACAAGTTAGCATCAAACACAACAAAGGCTGTCAGGTGAATGGTGTTTTGAGCTAACGTTAGCATCAAACAACCATAGATAGCTACAACGTTTCTGAAATGATTTTCATCTTCTGTTATTGTTCGTAATGAGAAATGTTTATTTCATGGATTCCACAATTTCATGTCATAAACTTTACATCTGAGCATCAGCGACTCACATCGGGCAGTGACAGGGGTTTCTAAAGTTTCTAATATTGACACACAACCCTCGTGTTGTCTTCCCGTCAAAATAGAAAATCAACACTTTTGTTGATGCTTTTAATTGTTTTTAAGTTTTTCTGTCCCTTTTTTCAACACCTTTGACGCTTTTTTCAATGTTTGTCCCTTTTTTTGACGTTTTCAACACTAAGTAACACTAACTTATTAACTTTAGTTTTACAGTTATTTTTGGAATTTATGGTCAATAAACTTCATTTATAGGAAATTATACCTAATGTTTGAGTTAGAAAAGCAGAAATTAGGAATTATTGAGACTAAAATTAAAGGAATGGATGTTGATGATAATCACAGACTGGAATATGTCAACTTTTACTCAATACTATTTCAAAAACACTTCCATTTGTTTTACAATGCTATAAAATTGAATAAGACGCCCCAAAATTAATGAAAGTAGAGATTTGTACTTGGCAAAGAGATTTGGCAAAGAGCGTTGGGTGGAATCAATCATGTTATTTTGGGGAATTAAAAAGAACATTGATATAGGACAACATGAGGACAACATGAGGACAACATGAGGACAACATGAGGACAACATGAAGACAACATGAGGGCAACATGGGGGCAACATGAGGACAACATGAGGACAACATGAGGACAACATGGGGACAACATGAGGGCAAGATGAAGACAACATGAAGACAACATTGGGATAACATGAGGACAACATGAGGGCAAGATGAAGACAACATGAAGACAACATGGGGACGACATGAGGACAACATGAGGATGACATGGGGACAACATGGGGACAACATGAGGACAACATGAAGACAACATGAGGACAACATGAGGACAACATGAGGGCAACATGAGGGCAACATGAAGACAACATGAGGACAACATGAAGACAACATGAGGACAACATGAAGACAACATGAGGACAACATGGGGACAACATGAGGACAACATAAAGACAACATGAGGACAACATGAGGGCAACATGAGGGCAACATGAGGACAACATGAGGACAACATGGGGACAATATGAGGACAACATGGGGACAACATGAGGACAACATGGGGACAACATGAGGACAACATGAGGACAACATGAGGACAACATGGGGACAACATGAGGGCAACATGAGGGCAACATGAGGACAACATGAGGGCAACATGGGGGCAACATGAGGACAACATGAGGACAACATGGGGACAATATGAGGGTTAATAATTAGGTATAATTTCCTATACATGAGGTTTATTGACCAGGAATTCCAAAAATGTACTAAATGTTAAACTGGTAATAAGTTGGTGTGAGTGGTGTTTATACGTGGTAGTGAACAGAAGCGTTAAATGTAAAAAAAGAGACAAAAACGTGGAAAAAAACAGACAAAAGAGACGAAAACATCAGAAAAAGTCTTGAGACAACGTGGTCGAACGGAAGACAACACGTGGGTTAAAGGAAGTAAAAAGCTGAGGTGAGAGAAGTTTTCAGGGCTATTGTGAGAAATCAGCTGAGTGTTGCCCAGCGACCTCTCATCTGGATGATGTCGCTAATGATGTCGTCCGCACCGTTGGGGTTTGAGCTGGGGGGGGGCGGGGGGGCGGGGCTTCAGCAGATTACACAGCAGAAGTGGGTCAGTGACTAACCGGGTTAAAGAGGGAAACACGTGGAAACACATGGAGAGAGAGAAAATCACCAGTTTACTGTCTGATGCTGAGAAAAGTATACACACACACACACACACACACACGCACACACACACACACATACGCACACACACACGCATGCAGTGCAGCAGCTGGCTTCATGCAAGACATAGCAATTAGCAGCAGCTGACGAAAGAAATGACATGGAACATATAATCAACACACATACTGTACAACACACACACACACACACACACACTACACACACACACACTACACACACTACACACACACACACACCGGGATGTTAACCCTGTAATAGCTGCCTCTGTTGTGGATAAAAACCTGCGTATTCCCCTAGTTTTAACAGTCTATGGTATTCCCTAAAAACATAATATTAATGAAGATTTTGTAATAATCCTAATCTGGACCTGGGTGTATTTTATTTTGTTTACCATCTCTATGTTGTTATGATCTCTATGATGCTCTATGATGTTGGTGCATCAGAAAACAGGGGAACTACGTCACATTACACTGATTGGGTGCATACATACAACCACTTCTGCACCATTACACAGTCTACCATGTAGTATCTCACCTTATCATTACATTTCTGTGAGTGATTTTTATTTATATTGCTATTTATGTGTGTATGTGTGATATATGTTAGGAAATGTGTGTATATGTGTGTGTATATGTGTGATATATGTGTGTGTGTATATGTGAGTATATGTGTGATATATGTGTGATATATGTGTATATGTGTGTGATATGTGTGTGTATATGTGTGATATATGTGAGTGTAAATGTGTGATATATGTTTGTATATGTGTGTATTTGTGTGTTTATGTGTGTATATGTGAGTGTATAGGTGTGTATATGTGTGTATATGTGAGCATATGTGTGTGATATGTGTGCGTATATGTGTGATATGTGTGTGTATATGTGTGATATATGTGTGATATATGTGTGATATATGTGAGTGTAAATGTGTGATATATGTGTGATATATGTGTGATATATGTGAGTGTAAATGTGTGATATATGTGTGATATATGTGTGTGTATATGTGTGATATATGTGTGATATGTGTGTGTATATGTGTGATATATGTGTGATATATGTGTGATATATGTGTGTGTATATGTGTGATATATGTGTGATATATGTGTGATATGTGTGTGTATATGTGTGATATATGTGTGATATATGTGAGTGTAAATGTGTGATATATGTGTGATATGTGTGTGTATATGTGTGATATGTGAGTGTAAATGTGTGATATATGTGTGATATGTGTGTGTATATGTGTGATATATGTGTGATATGTGTGTGTATATGTGTGATATATGTGTGATATATGTGTGATATATGTGAGTGTAAATGTGTGATATACAGTATGTTTGTATATGTGTGTATATGTGTGTATTTGTGTGTATGTGAGTATATGTGTGTATATGTGTGATATATGTGAGTATATGTGTGTGTATACATGTGATATATGTGTGTATATGTGAGTGTATATGCGTGTTGTGTTATGGTTGTTTTGCTACTGGATGCCTAAAATTTCCTTTGGGATGAATAAAGTATCTATCTATCTATCTCTCTATCTCTCTATCTCTCTATCTATCTATCTATCTATCTATCTATCTATCTATCTATCTATCTATCTATCTAACATACAGTATGTAATATGTGTGAGACGCTGTGCATTGGGCAGATGTGTCACAAACTAAATTTAATGTAGTATTTGTGTTTGTGTAGATTCTGGGTTATGCGGACTACGCCTTCACCTCCATCTTCACTGTTGAGATTCTCTTTAAGGTAAAAACCCCCTCCAGTTTGGATGATAATAACAATAACTCTTTTTATCGTCTTGTCTCGATTTAACGCCGACGTTATCTCTCTGTGTGACAGATGACTGTCCACGGAGCGTTCCTCCATCAGGGCTCGTTCTGCAGAAACTGGTTCAACTTGTTGGATCTGCTGGTCGTCAGCGTCTCACTGGTCTCCTTCTTCCTTCAGTCAGTATCAGATCAACTAGCAGCCATGAAACAGTGTCATTAGCTAACATTAGCAGCCATGTTAGACACATAGAAACAGTGTCATTAGCTAACATTAGCAGCCATGTTAGACACACAGAAACAGTGTCATTAGCTAACATTAGCAGCCATGTTAGACACACAGAAACAGTGTCACTGGCTAACATTAGCAGCCATGTTAGACACATAGAAACAGTGTCATTAGCTAACATTAGCAGCCATGTTAGACACATAGAAACAGTGTCACTAGCTAACACTAGCAGCCATGTTAGACACATAGAAACAGTGTCACTAGCTAACATTAGCAGCCATGTTAGACACATAGAAACAGTGTCACTAGCTAACATTAGCAGCCATGTTAGACACATAGAAACAGTGTCACTAGCTAACATTAGCAGCCATGTTAGACACACAGAAACAGTGTCACTCGCTAACATTAGCAGCCATGTTAGACACATAGAAACAGTGTCACTAGCTAACATTAGCAGCCATGTTAGACACATAGAAACAGTGTCACTGGCTAACATTAGCAGCCATGTTAGACACATAGAAACAGTGTCATTAGCTAACATTAGCAGCCATGTTAGACACACAGAAACAGTGTCACTAGCTAACATTAGCAGCCATGTTAGACACATAGAAACAGTGTCACTAGCTAACATTAGCAGCCATGTTAGACACATAGAAACAGTGTCACTGGCTAACATTAGCAGCCATGTTAGACACATAGAAACAGTGTCATTAGCTAACATTAGCAGCCATGTTAGACACACAGAAACAGTGTCACTGGCTAACATTAGCAGCCATGTTAGACACACAGAAACAGTGTCACTGGCTAACATTATCAGCCATGTTAGACACATAGAAACAGTGTCACTAGCTAACATTAGCAGCCATGTTAGACACATAGAAACAGTGTCATTAGCTAACATTAGCAGCCATGTTAGACACAGAAACAGTGTCACTGGCTAACATTAGCAGCCATGTTAGACACACAGAAACAGTGTCACTGGCTAACATTAGCAGCCATGTTAGACACAGAAACAGTGTCACTAGCTAACATTAGCAGCCATGTTAGACACATAGAAACAGTGTCATTAGCTAACATTAGCAGCCATGTTAGACACATAGAAACAGTATCATTAGCTAACATTAGCAGCCATGTTAGACACATAGAAACAGTGTCACTAGCTAACATTAGCAGCCATGTTAGACACATAGAAACAGTGTCACTAGCTAACATTAGCAGCCATGTTAGACACATAGAAACAGTGTCACTAGCTAACATTAGCAGCCATGTTAGACACATAGAAACAGTGTCATTAGCTAACATTAGCAGCCATGTTAGACACATAGAAACAGTGTCACTAGCTAACATTAGCAGCCATGTTAGACACATAGAAACAGTGTCACTAGCTAACATTAGCAGCCATGTTAGACACATAGAAACAGTGTCACTAGCTAACATTAGCAGCCATGTTAGACACATAGAAACAGTGTCACTGGCTAACATTAGCAGCCATGTTAGACAGACAGAAACAGTGTCACTGGCTAACATTAGCAGCCATGTTAGACACATAGAAACAGTGTCACTGGCTAACATTAGCAGCCATGTTAGACACATAGAAACAGTGTCACTGGCTAACATTAGCAGCCATGTTAGACACATAGAAACAGTGTCACTGGCTAACATTAGCAGCCATGTTAGACACATAGAAACAGTGTTACTAGCTAACATTAGCAGCCATGTTAGACACATAGAACAGTGTCACTAGCTAACATTAGCAGCCATGTTAGACACATAGAAACAGTGTCACTAGCTAACATTAGCAGCCATGTTAGACACATAGAAACAGTGTCATTAGCTAACATTAGCAGCCATGTTAGACACACAGAAACAGTGTCACTGGCTAACATTAGCAGCCATGTTAGACACATAGAAACAGTGTCACTAGCTAACATTAGCAGCCATGTTAGACACATAGAAACAGTGTCACTAGCTAACATTAGCAGCCATGTTAGACACATAGAACAGTGTCACTAGCTAACATTAGCAGCCATGTTAGACACACAGAAACAGTGTCACTAGCTAACATTAGCAGCCATGTTAGACACATAGGAACAGTGTCACTGGCTAACATTAGCAGCCATGTTAGACACATAGAAACAGTGTCACTAGCTAACATTAGCAGCCATGTTAGACACATAGAACAGTGTCACTAGCTAACATTAGCAGCCATGTTAGACACACAGAAACAGTGTCACTAGCTAACATTAGCAGCCATGTTAGACACATAGGAACAGTGTCACTAGCTAACATTAGCAGCCATGTTAGACACATAGGAACAGTGTCACTAGCTAACACTAACACACACACAAACACACACACAGAGACCTAACCTAAAAAATGCAAGTATCACCATCAAAATTGAAAACTTTTTAGCAATGTTTTTAACTTCTTTTTTTATATTTTTGTCTCTTTTTTCAACACTTTTGGGACATTTGTTTCTGTTCTTGGCATAAATACAGAGATGGATATTATACAAATTAACCCTTGTGTTGTCTTCTCGTCAAAACTGAAAATCAAGACTTTTGTTGACGCTTTTAATCGATTTTTTAAAAAAGTTTTTCTCCCTTTTTTTCAACGTTTGTCACTTTTTTTTTACATTTAACAATACATAACACTAACTTATTAACTTTAGTTTTACAGTTATTTTTGGAATTTATGGTCAATAAACCTCATTTATAGGAAATTATACCTAATGTTTGAGTTAGAAAAGCAGAAATTAGGAATTATTGAGACTAAAATTAAAGGAATGGATGTTGATGATAATCACAGACTGGAATATGTCAACTTTTACTCAATACTATTTCAAAAACACTTCAATTTGTTTTACAATGCTATAAAATTGAATAAGACGCCCCAAAATTAATGAAAGTAGAGATTTGTACTTGGCAAAGAGCGTTGGGTGGAATCATGTTATTTTGGGGAATTAAAAAGAACATTGATATAGGACAACATGAGGACAACATGGGGGCAACATGAGGACAACATGGGGACAACATGGGGACAACATGAGGACAACATGAGGGCAACATGGGGACAACATGAGGACAACATGGGGACAACATGGGGACAACATGAGGGCAACATGGGGACAACATGGGGACAACATGAGGACAACATGGGGACAACATGGGGACAACATGAGGGCAACATGGGGACAACATGAGGGCAACATGAATGTTAAGCATTGATACTTTACAGTTGAGTGTGTGTGTGCTGCCCTCTGCTGGGAGTTAGCAGCAGCTACAGCTCTGAACTAACAGTAAAGTAATGCAGCAGCAGACTGACTGGGTGTGCCGTGTGTGTGTGTGTGTGTGTGTGTGTGCGTGCGTGTGCGTGTGTGCATGTGTGTGTGTGTGTGTCTGCAGCTCCAGTGCGATCTCGGTGGTGAAGATCCTCCGAGTCCTCCGGGTGCTCCGACCTCTGAGAGCCATCAACAGAGCCAAAGGGCTGAAGGTACCTTCACTGGTTACCAGTCCAGCTTAGAACACAGACCCTTAATATGAATTAATGAATATTAATTATCTATATATATATACAGTCTGTGGTATAGAATCATTATAGGTCACTAGGTCAGAGGCTATTAGTGGTTCCCCACACTCATACTACTGCTACTGCTACTGCTAATACTACTGCTACTACTATTACAGCTACTACTACTACTACTACTAAAACTACTGAAAAACATTTTATCAAGTTTATAGTCTACTTTTTCGACCCTTTTGTGTGTCTCTGTGTCTATGTGTGTGTGTCTGTGTGTGTGTGTGTGCCTGTGTGTGTGTGTGTATATGTCTGTGTGTGTGTGTGTGTGTGTGTGTGTGTATCTATCTGTGTGTGTGTGTGTATGTCTGTGTGTATGTATGTATGTCTGTGTGTGTGTGTGTGTGTGTGTGTGGATGTATTTATGTATGTCTGTGTGTGTGTGTGTGTGTGTGTGTGTGTCTGTGTGTGTGTGTGTGTGTGTGTGTGCGTGTGTGCGTGTGTGTGTGTGTGTGCATTGCAGCACGTGGTCCAGTGTGTGTTTGTGGCCATCAGGACGATCGGAAACATCATGATCGTCACGACGCTGCTGCAGTTCATGTTCGCGTGTATCGGAGTCCAACTCTTCAAGGTGACAGTCTTCTTCTTCTGCTTCATCTTCTTCTTCTTCTGAAAGAGATAAACTCATATTCTTCATTCATGAATTGGAAACACTGCGAATAATTTCATGCCTTTACGCTCTGAGTTTGACAGAGAGGTGTTTGTGTGTTTTTTGCTTCAGGGTAAATTCTACCGCTGCACAGATGAAGCCAAACACACTCCTGATCAGTGCAAGTAGGTTTTTATCTTCTTCCTCTCTCTCTCTCTCTCTCTCTCTCTCTCTCTCTCTCTCTCTCTCTCTATATATATCTATATGTGATACAGCTGCAAATAAGTATTTGAACACCTGAGAAGATCAATGTTAATATTTGGTCCAGTAGCCTTTGTTTGCAGTTCCAGAGGTCAAACGTTTCCTGTAGTTCTTCACCAGGTTTGACACACTGCAGAAGGGATTTTGGCCCACTCCTCCACACAGATCTTCTCTAGATCAGTCAGGTTTCTGGGCTGTCGCTGAGAAACACGGAGTTGGAGCTCCCTCCAAAGATTCTCTATTGGGTTTAGGTCTGGAGACTGGCTAGGCCCCCCCAGAACCTTGATCTGCTTCTTCCAGAGCCCCTCCTTGGTTCTCCTGGCTGTGTGCTTCGGGTCATTGTCATGTTGGAAGACCCAGCCTCGACCCATCTTCAATGCTCTAACTGAGGGAAGGAGGTTGTTCCCCAAAATCTCCCAATACATGGCCCCGGTTATCCTCTCCTTAATACAGTGCAGTCGCCCTGTCCCATGTGCAGAAAAACACCCCCAAAGCATGATGCTACCCCCCCATGCTTCACAGTAGGGATGGTGGTCTTGGGATGGTCCTCATCATTCTTCTTCCTCCAAACACGGTTAGTGGAATTATGACCAAAAAGTTCTATTTTGGTCTCATCTGACCACATGACTTTCTCCCATGACTCCTCTGGATCATCCAAATGGTCGTTGGCAAACTTAAGACGGCCTTGACATGTGCTGGTTTAAGCAGGGGAACCTTCCGTGCCATGCATGATTTCAAACCATGACGTCTTAGTGTATTACCAACAGTAACCATGGAAACGGTGGTCCCAGCTCTTTTCAGGTCCTGGACCAGCTCCTCCCGTGTAGTTCTGGGCTGATTTCTCACCTTTCTTAGGATCATTGAGACCCCACGAGGTGAGATCTTGCATGGAGCCCCAGTCCGAGGGAGATTGACAGTCATGTTTAGCTTCTTCCATTTTCTAATGATTGCTCCAACAGTGGACCTTTTTTCACCAAGCTGCTTGGACATGTCCCCGTAGCCCTTTCCAGCCTTATGGAGGTGGACAATTTGGTCTCTAGTGTCTTTTGACAGCTCTTTGGTCTTGGCCATGTTAGTAGTTGGATTCTTACTGATTGTATGGGGTGGACAGGTGTCTTTATGCAGCTAACGAACTCAAACAGGTACATCTAATTTAGGATAATAAATGGAGTGAAGGTGGACATTTTGAAGGCAGACTAACAGGTCTTTGAGGGTCAGAATTCTAGCTGATAGACAGGTGTTCAAATACTTATTTGCAGCTGTATCATACAAATAAATAGTTAAAAAATTATACATTGTGATTTCTGGATGTTTTTTTTAGATTATGTCTCTCACAGTGGACATGCACCTACGAGGACAATTTCAGACCCTCCATGATTTCTAAGTGGGAGAACTTGCAAAATAGCAGGGTGTTCAAATACTTATTTGCAGCTGTATAATACAAATAAATAGTTAAAAAATTATACATTGTGATTTCTGTGTGTGTGTGTGTGTGTGTGTGTGTGTGTGTGTGCGTGCGTGCGTGTGAGCGTGCGTATGCCTGTGTGTGTGTGTGAGACTGTTATTGCCACTCTTCATTCTAACCCCAACCGGTCGTCAGACACCGCCTACCAAGAGCCTGGGTCTGGGTCTGGGTCTGGGTCTGGGTCTGACCCCGGTTTCTGCCTAGGAGGAAACTACTAGAACTGTTGGGTCCTTGTAAATTCTGGAGTGTGGTCTAGACCTGTTCTATCTGTAAAGTGTCTCGAGATAATGCTTGTTATGAATTGATACTATAAATAAAATTTAAATGAATTGAAAATTGTGTGTGTGTGTGTGTGTGTGCGCGTGTGTGTGTATGCGTGCATATGCTTGTGTGTGTGTACGTGTGTGCATGCGTGCTTGTGTGCGTGCGTGTGCGTGTGTGTGTGTGCGTGTGTGCGTATGCGTGTGTGTGTGTGTGTGTGTGTGTGTGTGTGTGTGCGTGTGTGTGTGCGTGTGTGCGTGTGTGTGTGCGTGTGTGCGTATGCGTGTGCGTATGCGTGTGTGCGTGTGTGTGCGTGTGCGTGTGTGTACGTGTGTGCATGCGTGCTTGTGTGCGTGCGTATGCCTGTGTGTGCTGTGTGTGCGTGTGTGCGTGTGTGTGTGTGCGTGTGCGTATGCGTGTGTGTGTGCGTGTGTGCATGCGTGCTGTGTGTGCGTGTGCGTATGCGT